>CACRXK020003844.1:0-34298 GCA_902702795.2 Paramuricea clavata | reverse complement strand
ACGTTGCAAATGCTTTCGAGGGACTTTATCTCATTTTTTATGCCAAAATTCGGTACTTAGCCCAAGAAAACAGATATCTTGTCCTTTGCGCGGAAATATTTAACACACAAAAAAGGCTGGGGCCCTACAAAAATTTTTCAGGGGCCCCGAGCAACTCGGGGCCCGGGGCAATTTGCCCCCTTTGCCCCCCCCCCCCTCTGGGCGGCCCTGCCTGCAGGGATTTATACTAGCTTTTCTCACACATAATAACAACATTAAAATAAGCTGTATTATATTCACACTAGATTACTTTATCAGCTCTAAACTGTTCTTTCTGGAGATCGCTCTTGGATCCAAAGCGAGGAGGGAATATAAAATATCTAAATTAAACCTACATTATTTCGCCCATAGTCTTTTTTGATCTTGCATTACTTACGACTTACGTTTTGACTGCAAATTAGAGATTCCATAATGTCTTCAATTTCGATTTTTTGTTCACGAGGGGAAACCAGAGATGGTGCGGGCGAATGAACGACCGGCGGTGTAACTGCACGTTCTTCAACTAACAAGCCTGTGTTGAATAAATAAAAAATAATTTGGTTAGATTGGCTAGAAGGCCCTTCACTCTATTTAAAAACACCATAACGCAAAAATATAATCATAACACAAAAATAATACTGAGGACTAGCTAGCTTACCAAATTCTATATTTTCCGAATTCATATCCACCTCACTAAAGAACATTTGAGTTTTTTGGTTTTGATCAATGATGTCGTCGTTTACATTTTGCGCTACCAAAGAACCATCTAGTTCTTCTTCTGCCGTTTTATTTTCCGGCTCTTCAACAACAACTGTTTCTGTTAAATAACAACAAAGTCTCGGGATTTATTGTATTGTTCATCTAGATTATATTTACAAAATGTTTTATTTTGTCTAACGTTTCGTTCCCCCTACGGAAACCATTTTCAAAGACTGGGGTTTTTCAAAAAAGTGTCGGGATGTTAGTGGTAGATTGGATAGAGTTGTCCGATGGTAATTACACCTCAGTGCCACGTGATTATGAGAGGGGACGCCCTGTTATTTATGTTATTAGAACAGTTTAAAACTGATAGATCTACACAGTGTAACTAAAATTATAAGTTTCCATACATTTTTCTTGGAGATAACTTTTAAAAGGGCCGCGAACCAGCTACTTCAAGGGCGTCACTGATTGGTCCAAAATGGCATCATTCTAGCTTTGTGATTGGCTAAGAGTCTACCTCCATCGTTCTTTCCACCAATCAGGGTTGTTCATAATTTTTTTCTTACCTGGAAATGGATTTAAACCCAACACTTCGACTCTCATAGCAATTCCATTGTGCCATTCCTTCGGTCGAAAGCGAATGTAGCGAGTTTCTACGGCACTTTCTAAACTGTTTAAAACTACTGTCTCCAGATCGGAATTTCCTGTGAAGATCTGCAAAGCAAACGTATAAGCCATTTTGAAGTACGGAAACATCGTTTCCCAGCCATGTTTCCCGAAAGCGCGCAAACCAGAAAAACAATGTTTCATAGTTATGTTTCCCAATAGTAGACAAACCAGGAAACATTGTTTCCTAGTCATGTTTCTTGAAGGCGCACAAACCAGGAAACATTGATTCCTAGCCATGTTTCCCAAAGATAGACAAACCAGGAAACATTGTTTTCTAGCCATGTTTTCCAAAGGTTGACAAATCAGGAAACATTGCAATTGTTTCATAGACATGTTTTCCGAAGGGGGACAAACCAGGAAACATTAACCAGGAAACATTGTTTCATAGACATGTTTCCCGAAAGTGGACAAACCAGGAAACATTATTTGCGCCATAAATCACGAAGCTTGTGATTTGTTCCTCTTTTACCTTTAACTCCCCAGATTCGAGATACTCTGTCCAATTGTTGCCATCTATAGACATGTTTCCCGAAAGTGGACAAACCAGGAAACATTATTTGCGCCATAAATCACGAAGCTTGTGATTTGTTCCTCTTTTACCTTTAACTCCCCAGATTCGAGATACTCTGTCCAATTGTTGCCATCTTGGCTGAATTCCAAACTAAATCTCGTTACCCAACGTTTGTGTCGTTCGTTTCTCACGGCAGAATCTGGGTTGCCCTGTGTCGCGACTTGCTGTATTGTAGTCACGTGACCCAGATCAATTTGTAGGTAAGGGCTGACGTCATGTTTCCTAGGCAACCAAGCACCGCCTTTCTTGTCTGGAAAGGATACGAGAAATGTTGGTGTGATTTGTGCTGGAGACAAATGAAAGACGGAGTAGTAATGGACCATTTGCATTATAGACTAAATTTTTATCTAAATAAGTCTAGACAAAAATTTCCTACACGACGCTCTTCCGATCTATCACAAAATTAGTAATATTCCAAAGTTTCGTTGCGAAATGTTGTAAAATGCGGATAATATAGCCTTGCGAAGTTTGCCGTTTTTCAGTCATTTTGCATTACGCGGGGGAAATTGACAGCCCAATACCCTTTGGGGCTGTCAATTTCCCGTTTGTAATAGAAAATGACTGAAAAACGGCAAACTTCGCAAGGCTATATTATCCGCATTTTACAACATTTCGCAACGAAACTTTGGAATATTACTAATTTTGCGATGCTCTTTCAAGCTGTGATGAAATTTTGGCTAGACTTATTTAGATCAAAATTTAGTCTATAATGCAAATGGTCCATTGATACATTCGTAACGTAAGTCCTGATGTCAGAGATGAAACGCACAGTGCACTAACTACTGAATGAGAAGCAAATGTCTACCGTATTTTTCGTTGTGCAATCTTGCTTGGTCAGCGGTGTGATAAACATCGAGCACAGACGAAGCTGTCAGTTGCGGATCCAGGACCCTGCCGGATGATACGCCCAAGGGAACTGGCACGAATCGACTCATCAAATCAGCTTTAATAATTGGGGGGAAAGATGGCAAGATTAGGATGGTTTAGACATGGTAAATAACAACAGCATGCGCACAGACTGGTTTAACATAATCCATGACTAAGAAACTAGTTTAGTGTATAATATATAAATTCGTTAAATAATCTATTGGATAATTCTTTAGGCCCTTTAGTATATAATGAAAACTTTTGAGCCTTGCCAGTTTGGTGAAATTGCGTAAGTCTCGTGGTGAATGAGTGAAAATTTGATAACTATGCTTCCTAAACTAGTTTTTACATTTCGAATTTAACACTACGTTCGCGTTCCAAATTCGTTCAGAGTGCGTCGAGGACGCGCGCGTTCAAACTTTATTTCAACGCGTTGGGAACGCAATCAAAATCTCAAATTCTAGATGTACTTTTTTTCTGTACTGTACATGAGGTTAACGGGCTGTGTATATTATCTGGACTACAGTACCTGTATTGTCTGCATGTTTGATTTCTTCGGTCATGCGCACTTCAGCAACGACTGTATCAAGGCTTGATCCTGAACAAGTGTATGACGTCACCAATAAGGAATCTTGCGTAATACTACTTTCTGATGTACTCCCGTCGCAATCTTTTATACCAGCATTTTCATCCCGAGGAAAATCTACCCTGTTTCCTGGGGGAAATTCTCCGTGTATCTTATCCGTATGATCTAATCTCGTATAAGGTTCATACTCCCTAGTTTCTGTTGTTGCAAAACTCTCAGGTTCTTTTTCCGAAGGGTCAAAACTCGTGGTTACATTTTCCGTAGGGTCGAATCCCGTATAAGGGACACAAACGCCGGGAGTAGGTTCCTTATTTTGAAATCCTCGCATTCGATTTGATAGAAATTGTGTTTTTAAATTTTCATCAGAAATGTATTGAACTGGCCTGCATATCACATGATAGCTTTCCTCAAAATATAGATCACGTGATTGATTACTTGTGTTCACGTGCTCGTCGCACGTATAGACAAATTCATAATTCGTGACAATGATTTGTGGGAGAATGTTCCGAGGGTTCTTTTTCCGGCCGGCCTTTTCCCGCCTTTCGCACGCTAGTTTCCAAGCCTCTTCCCACTCGCGCTGTCTTTCATGTCTTTCCTGGAGTCTTTCGAGACGTTGCGCTTCATTGTTCAATGGCGCCAAAAATCCTAGAAATTACAAACATTTCGGAGGTAGTTCAGACACAAACTACGGCTCATTGTACTATCTACGCTGTCTACTATTGCATTAGCTCTTGCCTGTTGTTTTTCTGAAATTCTGTAACCTGAGATGGGATGGTGTAGCATGCAGTATGCCAGTCCTGTTGTTCATTTGTTCCAACCAGAATTCTTGCATGTTACGATATCTCTCTAGCGTCTTCTCCAGTAACTACATAATAAATGGCATCACTTTAGTATGTGTGGTATGGCCAGGGGCGTAAGAACCGGGGGACCAAGGTCCTCCCCCAAGTTTTCAGAAGACACAAAAGTGCCCTTTCTCCGGTAGCAAAGTGCCCTTTGCCTTCGTGAAACAAGTTGTTCAGATTGAATTTTTTTATTATTGCAATTATTTTTCCTTCGAAAAACACAAAAAATGCCCACTCTCCGGTGGCAAAGTGCCCTTTGCGTTCGTGAAAAATTTTCAGATTGCATATTGTATGGTTACAGTCCCCCACCCCCAGTCGCCAACATTTCCGGAAAAATTTTTCAGGTGCCCTTTTCATCCAAAACTGCACCACGAAACCGCCCCCCCCAATCTTTTGATGCTTCCTACGCCCCTGGGTATGGCGTCACCTTAGTATATATACAGTGAACTTGTGGTTAGAGGCTTAGAGGTCGACATTACTGGACCATGTAGCTCAGTTGGTTAGAGCGCTGCATCGGAATCACAGGGCCGCAGATTCAATCCCTGCCAGAGGGCTCTATAGTCGTATCATCAGTCTTACACCTGTATTCTAAAAGCTCACTCACACTCCATGAGTGGAGGTTCAATCTGAGCTTCTCTTGAGTGCAAGAGTGGGTAGTAGCGAAGTAGTTGTAGTTCGCTACTGTAGCGAACTACAATTTTCAAGTAGCCAGTAGTTTTTGACTACATTTTTAAAACAGTAGCTGTAGTTATAGCGAACTACATTTTGCCTAAAAGTAGCCAAGTAGTTGACTACTTTTCAAACAGCAAATCGCTATTCGCTACTTTTAAAAATTGTTAACAACTTGATAGAATAGCATGATATTGAGATACGGTTTGCTTAAAATCGATACTCAATAGTCAATTTGCACTCCTGAGCACTGTAGTGATTACAAAAATGTTGCTTTGTGTTTACTGTTGCTACTCGTAAGTCTATTTGTTATAGGTTACATTACAGTCTGAGTTAGTATATAGATGCTCCAAATACAGTAAAACTAAAAAATATAGCGTAGGCGTAGCGAAATAGCGAAATAGTTCGCTACATTTTTTAAGCAGTAGCTATAGTCAGTAGCGAACTACCTTTGTTCAAAAGTAGCAGTAGTTGTAGCTGACTACATATTTTTGAAGTAGCTGTAGTTATAGCGAACTACAAAAATTTTGTAGTCAACCCACCCTTGCTTGAGTGTCACTGCTGTTTTTGAACAGCTGGAGGGTGAGTAGTCACATAGTAAGGTACGACACTAACCCTCCAGCTATTCAAAAACAGCAATGACAATCGAGAGAAGCTCAGATTGAACTTCGACTCATTGAGTGCGAGTGAGCTTTTAGCCAATACGGGCGTTAGTGCGGATACAAGACGAACTAGCTAGAATCCAGTCCAACTCAAAGGTCGTGGGTTCGATTCCCACCGTGGTCAGGCAAACTTTTCAGCTTGCCCGGTGTGGCTGCACACTCAGGGTAACACCACAAACATCATATTCACCTGAATATATAACAACAACAAACATAAAAAGTAGCTAGAATTGACCATTTGCGTAATAGACTAAATTTTGATCTAAACAAGTCTAGACAAAAATTTCATCACAGCTTGAAAGAGCATCACAAAATTAGTAATATTCCAAAGTTTCGTTGCGAAATGTTGCAAAATGTGGAAAATATAGCCTTGCGAAATTTGCAAGTTTCAGTCATTTTAGATTACAAACGGGAAATTGACAGCCTCAAAGGGTTTGGGGCTGTCAATTTCCCGTTTGTAATCTAAAATGACTGAAAATTGCAAACTTCGCAAGGCTATATTTTCCGCATTTTACAACATTTCGCAACAAAACTTTGGAATATTACTAAGTTTGTGATGCTCTTTCAAGCTGTGATGAAATATTTGTTGAGATCAAAATTTAGTCTATTACGCAAGTGGTCTATTGCTGATAGTTCGTTTAATGCCGTATTTCAACACACAGAAGACATATTTCGTAGAAACTGGCCATAGTTTACCTGTTTGTTTCTTAGCTCTCTTAATTCGCGGAATTTTTGCCGTTCTAATTTCACGGCAGACCATGACCGCGAGTGATCGCATCTCGGAATGTGCGGGCATGGATCCTAAACGAAAGATCGTTTCTTCAAAACTACACTTTGCAGCCAAATTAAAAACAACGAAAAGCTAGAATACAAAGCTTGAATCTTCCACATACCATTGAATGATCAGGATCTTTACACAAGAGGTTTATTCCGCACGAAAATTTTTCATACAATTTTCTTCCCTGGAAACAAATGATGACAACATCGTTAAAACATAAAATGCTTCCGTGATTTTCATAGTTCGTCTTTATAAATGTAATATCATCTGATCGCAGCGACTTACTTGTCGAAGAGGAACCCAAAGGCCCAAGGGCTCGATCCAAAACATGGATTTGTTGTTGATCAAAGGACTTGGACATTTTGGTAATTTCACTGGTTTGGATTTGACCTCTTCGTTAAAGTTTGCAACAAAATTTCTCTCCATTTCTTCCAAAGGAGGTAACTGTCCAAACAAAACTTTGTTTAAGCGCAAAAAGCTTTTGGTGCAGCCCAAAGTATTTTTGGGCCGATCGATCGCAAAAAACTTTACCTGACTGAAAGACGCACGAGAACAGCATAAGAGCGAAAGATGGCGTTTCTTCCATAGCGGGAAAGCGAGAATGTGGTGTTTTGGGGAGAGAGAGAGGAGGAAGATTAAATCAAATTAGGGACAGGTCATAAAGTAACTGCCAAGATCGGCCGGAGGAAATAAGGATGGACCATGAAATTAAATTATTTTCATCAGTTTGGGTGGGCCGTCAATTTGTTTTTTGTGCAAATGGATAGGCCATATATGAAACACATATAGCCTGTTTGCACTCAATACACACTATAAGGCTACTACACAAGTTATGAGAAAGTGACACAGTGGATGGTTTGATCAAAGTGACTGCTATACTGTACATATTCTAGACTTGCCACAAGTCGACCTTGGACGAAACGCAAGCAGCGAGCGCGAGAAGTCGGTCGCGCGAGGTCGACTTGTCATACTTGCAGGGTTTTCAACTGCATTTCGCGCTAAAAAATGTGAATAAGTTATTCGCTATTAATTAACAGGGGACTGAGTTGTCTATAAATCGCATCATCATCTAATCGCATGTGCGTCATATTTCATATTTGTCACTTCGCTTTGCGAAGCAGTCGTCCCCAATATAGAAACTAAATTGACCAAACTGCTAACTTGGTCTGACCAAATTGCTAACTTGGTCTTTCATAAGCGAGACCAACGGAACAACGACGAGAACCAACGACTTGTTATTTTCTGACAAGTACTCGAAAGCATGCGGAGCTAACTCAAAGGTTAAGCTTTTCCCATGTCCTGTCTGTGCCGAAACGAACACATCTCTGCCAGATAGATAGGCTTCAATGGTCTGCCGTTGATACTCTTTCAACTCTAAATAGCAGGATGGGTCGTGAATTTTTCCAATGACCTACGCTTTGAAATTTTTTCTATGTTCTCAGGATGGGCCACCGTTTTTTTTTCTGGAAAACCTATTTTCCCTTCCGGCCCACCCTAGCAGTTACTTTATGACCGGTCCCTTAGCACGTACGCATCCGATCAAAGCCAAAGGTGATGTCGTTGCAATCGAGACAGATTATGAAATGAAGAAATGAGATGTTATGAAGAATGTTAAGAGGATCAAGTATTTAATAGATATTCAATCCCTCGTGAGGTTAGCATGAAGATATAAATAAAATGAACACACTGGCACTGCGAATATTCACATCTTGTAAAGCTGAAGATTCGAGCTTCAAGAATATGAGAATCAAGATCCAAGCTTGTTTAATTAGCTCGATACTTGAGTTTGCGGGATATTAATACTGGAAGTGTCACTGGTCATCTTAATATTTTGCGAAATATTCTGCTGGAAAAGAATTTTAGCATGAAGACATTCAATAGAAGAATGACGAACAATTTGGAGCCAGAGGAGGATGCGAAGAAGATATATTGTGAATAGAGATGTGAAGGTATAATAAACATTTTTTGCTGTTTAGATAATCCCAGTGTCTCAGTAATACGACACGGACAATTTTCAACGGTGAACTGGAACTTCCAGCGGACTTCATTGAGATGAGAAATATAAGCCGGCATTTATTGCTTTTAGAAACCTAATACTGCGTTCCACATAAAATTTCGTGACTTCTTCATAAACTACAAGTCTGTACTCTGAACCGTATACTATAGCACGACTCTCACCTATTCACGCGGCATACATGAAACTGCGAACCTACAAATTTCCGTGTGAACAAATACTGTGAATCCAACTGCACATTTCAAGACCACATACGCTAGTGCAACAAATCGACAACCGTTTAATACACACTTACAGTTTTCCGCTTGCCAGTGCTGTTTCTGTCATTCCGATAACGCGCAACAACGTTACAGTCGCTTTGTTCCGTTGTCTTGTTAACATCAGCGAAGCTAATTCTATAACCGGATTTCTTGCCCTCCTGGCATCTCTTCCTTCGTTCTTTTACATTCTGTGACGGCCTGGTCGTGGTTAAACCTGGTAGAAATGCCATTCCATTTGAAAAGCAAAAGTTTGCTGTCAAAACTAAGCCGGTTTGTCCACAACATAAGGCGATATTTGCCGCTTCTCTGACTCGTAAGTATGCATAGATGTCAGTATATTGTATTTAGAGGGATATTATTGTGTTTTAATTGACTTAATCTATTTGTCCGGATGAAATATTATACACTTCAAACAACAGACGTTGCTAGGGAGCAAATGAGGTTAACTTACCATTCATGAAATTCAGTAAACGGCAGTCCTCAACTTCACAAATGTTGACCCTTACACAAGCAAGCAAATTAGACTCTCTATTATATTATATTATATTATATTCTAATAACACGGTGGTTTTGCCTGGTGGTTTCCCAGCCAACCAAGAAATAAGGCTATTCGGGTTCACTTAATTAATATTCCTGGTTACATATTCATTTTCTGAATTTCTGGTTAATGTAACCAAGAATCTGCATATATTTGACTTGGACGTCTTTTTGAAAAAATGTATAATAACCAGATTATGCCAGGTAGATAAATAACCACTATCCCCTTTCTCGACTACAATGTTACTATAGCAGTAGCGTGTCTTTCCATAGTCTTTCCGAGTGTGGCTTGCATTAGTTAGTCCTAGTACTGTAGTATGTAGCGCAGAGCAATGAATTTGTCTTACCCTAAAATCTCATATTCATGAAAATCGTATGTCTTTAGATGCAGTTTCGAAATTTAACAGTGGCACAAATTCATGGCTCTGCTACAGCGCGCAAGTCCGTTTTCTTTTTTGCGGTAAAGAAGTAATAGAAAAGTCAACTCGTGGCAAGTCTTCTGAGTACTGGCTGCAATCGCAGCGAGCAACGCGCGCCTACTGAGATTCAAATATGCATCTTGTGAAAGCATGCGCTTTTCACGCCAAGAAACAGCTTATCTATACTTGAATAAGGTATGGATAGAAAGCCTATAGACCACACATTTCGAATATGAAACTTTTAGAGTGACACAAATTCATGGTTCTGCTCTACAGGGCTAGGAACGCAATAGAATGCGCGCCTAAGACTCAATCTGCATCTTATTAGTTATTAAGTCTCAAATTCTTTTCGATAACATACTCGGAAAGATCTGCGATTTTCATGCGCAAAAACGGTCTGTGCGGTATACTTGAGTAAGACATCAACAGAAAGCCTATAGACCAAGGATTTCGAATATGAAACTTATAGGGTGGCCCAAATTCTTGGTTTCGCTCTACAGGGCTTGAAACGCAATAGAACGGGCGCCCGACTCGCCGGAACCTGCATCTTAATAATTAATGTTAAGTCTCATCTTTTCGATAACTCGCTTGGAAAGACCTGCGATTTTAATGTCCAGAAACGGCGAGTTTATACTTGAGTAGGGCAGCGTCAGAAAGCCTATAGACCATGGATTTCAAATATGAAATTTGTAGAGTGGCCCAAATTCTTAGTTTTGTTCTACAGGGCTTGAAACGCAATAGAACAGGCGCCTATAACTCGAACCTGCATCTAATAAATTAATGTTAAGTCTCAAAATCTTTTCGATAACTCGCTTGGAAAGACCTGCGATTTTCATGTCCAGAAACGGCGAGTTTATACTTAAGTAAGGCAGCGACAGAAAGCCTATAGACCGTAGATTTCAAATATGAAATTTATAGAATGGCCCAAATTCTTGGTTTTGCTCTACAGGGCTTGAAACGCAATAGAACGGGCGCCTATAACTCGAACCTGCATCTTAATTAACTATATTAAAGTCTCACTTTCTTTTCGATAACTCGCTTGGACGGACCTGCGATTTTCATGTCCGGAAACGGCGAGTTTATACTTGAATAAGGCAGCGACAGAAAGCCTCACTATAGACCATAGATTTCAAGTATGAAATTTATAGAATGGCCCAAATTCTTGGTTTTGCTCTACAGGGCTTGAAACGCAATAGAACGGGCGCCTATAACTCGAACCTGCATCTTAATTAACTATATTAAAGTCTCACTTTCTTTTCGATAACTCGCTTGGACGGACCTGCGATTTTCATGTCCGGAAACGGCGAGTTTATACTTGAATAAGGCAGCGACAGAAAGCCTCACTATAGACCATAGATTTCAAGTATGAAATTTATAGAATGGCCCAAATTCTTGGTTTTGCTCTACAGGGCTTGAAACGCAATAGAACGGGCGCCTATAACTCGAACCTGCATCTTAATTAACTATATTAAAGTCTCACTTTCTTTTCGATAACTCGCTTGGACGGACCTGCGATTTTCATGTCCAGAAACGGCGAGTTTATACTTTTTAAGTAAGGTAGCGACAGAAAGCCTGTAGACCGTACATTTCAAACATGAAATTTATATAGCGGCCCAAATTCTTGGTTTTGCTCTACAGGGCTTGAAACGCAATAGAACGGGCGCCTAACTCGAACTAATTCAGTAATTGCATCTTGTTAAGTCTCAAATTCTCTTCGATAACACGTTCGGAAAGACCTGCGATTCTCATGTCCAGAAACGGCCTGTTTATATTTCAAGACTGACATCAACAGAAAGCCAATAGACTATACTATACTCTATAGATTTCTAGTGTGAATTTTTAGAGTGACGCAAATTCATGGCTCTGTTCTACAGGGCCGTTGAAATGCAATAGAACGATCGCGCCTATTGGCAAACTGCTCCTTCATTAACTCAGGTCATGAGACTTTCTACATAGCTTGAGAGACCAGTTCTGTTGCGTTTCAAGTGCTGTAGAGCAGGACCATGAATTTGCGCCGCTTTAAAAATTTCAAATGTGCGCAATCTAAAGATTATACGCTGTCGAGATTTCTTGACATGAACGGCGCAGGTCTTTCCAGTGTGTAATGCGGGCACAAGAATTTGAGGTCGAATAAGATGCAGTTTTGAATCTTGTCGACGCGAAAAAAGATATACTACTATGTTACAGCTACTTGCTTTGGAAATATGAAGTTGATGTTATAATAAAGAATAGAAAATAGAAGCTGGAAAATTATCACATCTGCACAACGCCAAGTCATATATTTAAACTATACATAGCAGTGAAAAACTACATCTTTGTTATTTTACATATTTACATAAATGCCTAGCTATGAATCTCAGTAAACAGTCCATGACAATTGCTTTGATCCTCGTCTTTGTAAGGTCTCCAGCGCATCCCTTGATCTCTCTGTAATACCTGGACAGTTGTGAAGAATCAAGATATTGAGACGTTGACAATGTTCCACCAGTTCAAAGACGGAGACGTCTGTCACTCCCAAGCAGTGCGCAATGTGGACTTCCTAGAGAACATATTGTAAAGAACCAGCACATCGATGCGTTTTATACAATTCAGGCTGGAGAAACTTACTTTTAAACTTTGCTGGCAAACTCCATTTGCTAAATCACACAAACCAGCATCACTGACCTAAAAAGTTTGGATAATAGTCGTGTATTTATAAATCACTTGATATCTCAAACGTGGCGGTCCAGTGTAGGTTGAATCATTGTGAGATCAGTGCACCCTGAGCTCATTATATAACTGAACACAGGTCATTGTGAGATTAGTGTACACTGAGCTGAATATAACTGAACTACAGGGCGGTCCTGTATCATTGTGAGATCAGTGTGCACTGAGCTTAATATTAAACTGGACTATTGGGTGCTCCTGTATCATTGTGAGATCAGTGGACACTGAGCTGAATATGCAACTCGACAATTGGGCAGTCCTGTATCATTGTGAGATCAGTGCATACTGAGCTGAATATGCACTGAACTGCTGGATGGTTTTGACTAATTTAATTTATTGATGAATTGGCATTATTGATTGATCGACTTCATTGATTCAGATTGATTATTTTGGCATTATTGATTGATCGACTTCATTGATTGATTGATTATTTGCCTAATTAATTTCCCTTCTTGGTCATGCTACCTGTGTATGGGATATATTCACGCTTGACAGATTTCGACTTTCTTTTGCAAGGGCAAACAATGACGTATCTGTGAGCTGATGACAGCCACCAAGGTTAAGGTTCGTTAGGTATGGACAGTTAGTTGCTATAGCAACCACAGCATCATCATTCATCGTCAAGCATCGTCGGAGATATATAGTCTGCAACATTTTGCAAGATTGTGATAGTGCCGTTATGCCTAAAATACAATATACTATCAATAGTCTTCAAGATCTAATGAGGTGGGGGGCAGGGGGGGGGGCATTATGGTTTGTGCATTTAACTTTCTCTTCTGTAACCTGGGTTTAACTTTTGGGCAAGCCTCGTTAGTGATGTAGGCTGCACATCAGTCTCATAATCACTTGATTCATAATATGCATTTGTCTGATTATAATTTTACCTCAGTCACATGTGAGAAATGTGCTTCCACTACTCTGGTTTCCTCTTGTAGTAACACTGGAACAATAATGGATGGCTCTTGCTGCATGGACCTCTTTATAGTAGATTAAGAAATGATAGAGCCATCCAGTATAGATAAAGTTAGTTTAGCTCTGTGTTGGTTTGGTTAAAAGCACTTTCACTATAACATTTTAATGACTAAAGATACCATTCGATGTGATATCAATTCTTGGTTCATTTTCTGCATTTAAGTCCAGCTTTGATAATGATTTACATCTGTCCGCAATAACAGCGAGACCGCCATCCGTTATTTCACATGAGCTGAGATTTAGCGAACGCATCTTTGGGTGCAGTAACTGAATATAAAAATATGGCTATTAATAATTAAACATTTGGCAGGTTTTAATCAATCAGTCAATCATGTGTTATATGACAGGCTTGACAGTTGATGGTGTCATGTGTGTACATTCCATTGAATTCCATTTATTTGCCTCGAAATACAAGACTAAACATATCATGAAAGCAATTAACATTATTAACATTATATTTTCTCACTCATATGGCCACAATGTGCCGCACGATTCAAATATAAACAAAATAAAAAATGTAAACAAAGCGAGGGGTCGTCGGGTCGATCGACAAACCTTTTGCAAATGCCAATCTCTGAGTAATCCACGCATGGATAACTTTTTGGTTAACTCGCTTTTAATATCGACGGGTAGAATCTCAAATAAATCTTCGTGTACGGTTAAATTTTTTGAAATATTTTCCAAACAATTGTTTAAAAGGCTGGCAACAACGTGGGATTTAAATGCCGCCATTTTTTAAATTTTCGCCGCGAGAAATAATATATCCGGATATTTTTGCCGCGAAAATTACAACGTGATATTTTTGCGCCGAAAAAACTATCGCGTTATTTTTCTCGACGATATTTTTCTCGCCGACAAATATGACGCGGTATTTGTTTCGCGTATTTTTTGGCGATTCGTCCCCAGACTCTTTCAAAGCGTTCGCGCGATCGCGTGAGATTACTCCAAGTTTGACCTTTCGGTCGGTCAGAAGAAAACTACAAACTCACCTATCGGGGCAAAAACCACACGATTTCCATCAAAATGCTGCGCTTTTGTTGTGTAAATTGATGGCAATGGGGATATCCACCCAGGAAGTGTGCTAACATGCATTTTGGAGACCAAATATGGCTAGTGGAGACAGTTTAAATAATTTTACGACCGATTCGCTGACACCTCTGTGGAAAGCAACGTCGGAATTTGAAGACGAGACGGACTCTCCTGGCAAGAATATCGACAAGAGCACCAAGGCGACAGGGTATGGTGTTAGATATATAGGTGTTGTTTAACTGAACGTTGGAAAGCCCTTGAAATTTTGCAGTTTCGACTCGTGGTGCTTGTATATAAAAGCTCTTTAAAATATTACATATTAGTTTCGTATCGGAAGTTCATGTCCTACAAACTTCCGGGGCAAAAGGCGCTATTTTTTACGTTTTAAAAAGTGTGTAAGGTGCGAAAACCACTCGTGGTCTGACCACATTCGACGCGACGAATTTGCTTTGTCATTTTTTCGCAGCAAATTTGCTAAATTTCGTCCCCCGCAATTTTATTTGTAATGTTTGTAATATCTCCCAACATTGTGTGGGTTGTATTTGCATATCTCTTATTAATACTTATTAGTTTTTCGATTTCATCGGAAATTTACATCCATCTGTTGCAAGCTATTGCGAAATTCTACCAGGGCTATCGTTTTCCCTGCAGTGTGGGGCAAGTTTAAGCAAGAATTCCAAGCAAATAATCTGTTTTTTGGAAGCGCTTTTAACGGTTTATTTTTGTTCGCTTACATATATTTATTAAAAGGGCCTGTAATTTGCAACATTTCAGTATTAAATATTAAACCCATTAACTTTTTTTAATTGATTGAGTTTTTTGGAACACATTTTTGTCGTCCTTTTTGTCATACTTTAAGACTTTTTGCGAAGAAAGTAAATGCGTGTAACGGTACACAATATCAATGTTTCTTAGGATATTTATAGCAGACAAAACAATGATATTTTTGGACAAACTGATTTTAATAAAAGTTGCATGTTATGATATGGAAGAGCATTGAATTGAAGTACAAATTTGCAGATAGAGTTGGGGAATTCAGTAGAATAGAAATGCCTCATTATTGACTCAAGGCCAAATTGAGCTGAACAAAAGATGTGAGTGGTTCAAGTAAGAACGGAACGTTAATCACAGCAATATGGAAATGACTTTTTTTACCACTTTTTTTACTCGATCAGAGAACCTTTCAGAAACTTTACGATCAGAGCATGTTTCAGAAACTTTACTATGAAACCTGGTTGCACATTTAGCATTTTTAATGGTTGACATTATGTTGGTTATGAAATAGTATTTAAAGAAGTCATTTTCTGTATGCCATTCATAAATTTTTGTTTTTACTTGAACCACTCACATATATTGTTTGTCTGTGTTTAAGTGTGGCAAATAGACAACTATCATTTATTCGTATATGGATAAACTTGTGTGCATTCATCTTGACTGAATTGATGATCTGTCTATGTGTATAAATACAACATATTTAATAAATGTGCTGATTTTTGGGCTAAAATTTAAATACTACACCACTTTAGACGTCAACGACTGCCTGTGTCAGCTAGCGTTAGGACCTGAAAAATACAAATAAACTTCCCTTTTACAGTTTTCTGGTAAAAAAACAAAATACCATTTAGTGCATCAGAAGGCATTGTGGATTAATGGATTTTGTTACGAGAGAATCAACATCTATCTAATATGCCAAGTGTTAACTTGTCAATCAATGTATATCATACATAGATATGGAAATTGTTTTTGTTTCTGATAATCATCAATTTTAATGTAAAAATATTAATATATTTTTATTTTCACAATGCTCTTGATGGCTCGATCGAGCACTCTATGAAACCAATCACACGTTAAAACATCTCCAGCATGCGTTCAATCAAAGCTGATTAAAAGAACAAGGGATGTATGCAGCATGGCAAGAAATTAATAAGGTTTCGCTGGTTGGCTTTCCATGCTGCCGGGAGGATTAAAATCTATGTTGATGCTGTATTTAAAGATGAAGCTTAGATTTGCCATTGACTAAAAGCTTTTTCTCATTAAACAGGAAATCTAAATCGTTGACAAAGGATGCAAAATCACAAAACATTAATGTTGTTGATTGGACGGTAAGTTAACACAATAATCGGTAAACACTTGAATCTCCTTCAATAGAAATATATAATATGTCACAGAACATTAAAAAATGCACCAGAATGCATTCAGAGCATCTTGCAACCTAGTAACAGTGTGGAGCTTTTATAGAAAAAAACTTTAGATGCTTGTCTGATGTTGTCATGCAAATGAAAAAAGTTTACCATAAGTTTAAATTTGTTGTATGGTTCCTGATACCAGCATACCTATAGAAATGAAAAACAGTCAGAGAAAATTCAATTTAAAATCTAGACAAAACAAATTGTTTGGTCCCCCAGACATGCAAATGATATCAGTAATATATGATCTTCTATTATTGGAATGAATAGAAAACATCTGTTTTTAATTAAGAAAAATAAATAAAACATTGATTTAAACAAATTGTCTATATATAGTGTACATATTCCACAGGAATTGACTATCAGTTCTAAACTGTTCTCCCTAGAGGTCCTGTAAGGATCATCACTTAATTTGATCCAGTGTTACTACAGGAGGAAACCTAAACTAAACTAATTTTATTTATACTGGATAGTTCTATCAGTTCTCAACTGTTCTTCCTAGAGGTCCGGTAAGGATCATCTCTTATTGATCCAGTGTTACTACAGGAGGAAACCTAAACTAAACTAACTTTATTTATACTGGATAGCTCTATCAGTTCTAAACTGTTCTTCCTAGAGGTCCGGTAAGGATCATCTCTTATTGATCCAGTGTTACTACAGGAGGAAACGTAAACTAAACTAACTTTATTTATACTGGATAGCTCTATCAGTTCTAATCTGTTCTTCCTAGAGGTGGTCCAGTAAGAATCATCTCTTATTGATCCTGTGTTACTACAGGAGGAAACCTAAATTAAAATAACTTTATTTTTACTGGATAGCTCTATCAGTTCTAAACTGTTCTTCCTAGAAATCCAGTAAGGATCAATCTCTTATTGATCCAGTGTTACTACAGTACAGGAGGAAACTTGAGTACTCTAAGAAAATCTGTTTGGCAGAGTCAAACTCAGGAAGCACTCTACTCACATGCAACTGAGGCGAAGTTATAATCCGACAACTGTATACTGTATTGTTAAAGAATCAAACCCATATGCATCCCTACAGATGTTGGCTGGTTGGCTTGGTAGATTATATGTTGCTTGCATTTTGTATTTTCAGGAAAATGCTGTAATTGGAGAGCATATTTGGACGGATGCAGATTCATCTGGTCACTCGTGTTGTATTCCTGACAATGAATGTATGGTATGTCAAAATGCAATGTCTGTTAAAGAGCATTTCACAGAAGGTGTCTTTTGGCATGTGTAATGACACACATGATTAGTCCCGAATCGTGGCTGTGTGATAAACCTAAAGCCTAAACATATTTTGTTAATATTTTAGAAATCTGGACCAAAGCTCAAATGTACTGGTGAGTAGTATTAGCTCATTTGATTATTGATTCAGATATATTGCCGGTACACATCCTCCCGTTGATTAGAAAGCCAAGTTCTTGTTACTGATGTGTTCTCATTATTGTAAAAGGAGTTATCTATAACTTTTTCTCTCCATTCAATTCTGTTTTAACGATTTAAAATCTCTTTACATGTAGCGTGTAAAGTTGTTGTTCACATCAAATGTATGGAAAGTTTAGAACGGGTAGGTTAAGCATTAGCAAAGTACTGTATGGTTGTTTTTTAGTCATTGACCAATATCGGGCCGATTTTTGCCTTATCGGTAGACAATCAGAATCAGTAGAATTATCTGTATTTCCGATTGTGTTACAAACCGATTGTTTAGAAAATATGCAGTTTAAAAATGATACACATTGTACATTGATACATGTTGTGTTTTAACACGTTATATTTACATCACTAGGTGAATATAAAATGCAAGGTTACATTTCGAGAAGGAAGCAGAAGGTCCAACGATGACGAGGTAATCAAATTAGGAAATAAAAAGTTTCTTATACTGTAGGTTGACTGCATGATTGTATAAAGCCTTGGTCAAACAAGCATTAGAGTTGAGAAGCGAGAGTTTGCATAAGAGTTTTCTCAACTCTCCTGCCCTGGTCAAACAAGAACAAGAGTTGCATGAGAGTCCATGAGAATTGACTGGATATTATTGCATGTGTAGTCAATTCTCTTTAGCCAATTCTCATTCTCATCATTCAAATTGTTCAAGATCATTTGTTACATTTTTGGAAAGCTGCTCAGAATAAATTATAAGCAGAAAAATTCGACCACAAATTTTTTTCAGTTTCAGACACAGCATCACTGGGTTTATCAAAGAAAATATCATGGAAAATGTTCACATTGTGGAAAGGTACGTAGAGTATGGTACATTGGAGAAATAACCTTAGGCTAGCACAACTCTCATCCTTGTTTTACTCTTTCAATTTTGTAGTCATTCCACACTAAACACAGTACAGTAAAGGTATGTATTATAGTGAACCTGATTAGTTGGTTATTGATTCATGGGGAAGGTTGTTGATCAGTATATTGATTTGTAGATTATATTAATTATCTAATTGATTGTTGAAACTATGTCTTTCTAGGATATTGTGGCTGTGAGTTGTTCATGGTGCAAATGTGCTGTAAGTGCATAAACTAAACCAAACTAAACTAATCTTATTTAATATGCTGAATACTATACATAGGTCTATCAGTTCTCAGTAAACTGTTCTTCTTAGAGGTCTAGTAAGGATTGTCTCTTATTGATCCAATGTTACTACAGGAGTAAACCTAAACTAAACTAACTTAAAGTTTATTTATACTGGATAGCTCTATCAGTTCTAAACTGTTCTCCCTAGAGGTCCAGTAAGGATCATCTCTTTTTGATCCAGTGTTAAGTACTACAGGAGGAAACTTAAACTAACTTTATTTATACTGGATAGTTCTATCAGCTTTAAACTGTTCTCCCTAGAGGTCCAGTGAGGATAATCTCTTATTGATCCAGTGTTACTACAGGAGGAAACCTAAACTAAACTAATTTTATTTATACTGGATAGCTCTATCAGTTCTAAACTGTTCTTCCTAGCGGTCCAGTAAGGATCATCTCTTATTGATCTAGTGTTACTACAGATTACAAAAGGAAACCTGACTCATTAACTTGCAGAACTTAACTTTATGTTTTCAGTACCACTTTAACAATGAATGTGCAGTGTCTCTCAAAGAGAATTCCTGCACGTTGGGTCAGAACAGCAACTTAATCGTCCCACCTGCTTGGGTGGTGAAACTACCAATAAAACGGGTAAGAATCACTGAACTTTGTAAATTAAGGAAAGAGAAAAGAAATCATTTCTTCTCTGTGAAAACGAGAGCCTTATACAGTACTTTGGGTCAACAAACTCTTGTGAATGTTTGAATATCAGAGTCCTCCATATAGAGAGGGCTCTAATAAACTACTGTATACATCTTCTTTCTAGAGGAAATAATATATATATGAGCCTCCTCTCTCTATTAAACCCACCTCTAGTTCCCAACAAAGAAACAATGTTGACTTACTTTGAACGTTTCTGCCATATATAGTAAGCCTCCCCCCCCCCCAGAATTTGTCCCTCTACAAAAAGGTCCCACAGGATTTACTAAGATTAATTTAAAAATTATTGGTGGTTTTTCCTATTATTATTTTCAGTTTCGAAATTCCTCCATAAAGAAGCGGCATACGAAGAGAAAGTCTGGCAGGGTAAGATTAATGTTGAAGTTTTTGTCACTCAACCTTAATTTGCGCGTACAAGTGCGCCAACAGATGGTGCTCAACTTCAAAAGTGTGTGAAATTTATGATTGTTCGATTCCGTATGATATAATTGACTAGTGGCTTAATTGTTGTTACTAAAGCCCTGGGCAAACTAGGAAACGTTGATGCGGAAACATTGTTTCCTGCCAATGTTTCGCCATCAGTTTCCCAGAGTGGACAAATACTAGGAAACATTTATAGTGAGAAACATAGGGAAACATCAAATGTTTCTGAATTTGCTAGGAAACAGTTTTGCATCTCGATTCTCGGGAAGCAAATTTTGTTTCCGCAACAATGTTTCCACGGGTGGGCAAACATCGAGCCATGATCGAGGATCGAATCACAAATGTTTCCACAACAATGTTTCCTAGTTTGCCCAGGGCTTAAGGTTTTCATTGGCTTCTTTTATTTCAAGGACCACGAAACATCTACAGTATATTTGCCCTAATATTTTTTGTCAGGCACAAAATGTCCCGTGTTAGGCACCAATCAGTTGGTACTTTGTCAGACACTGTTGGAAATTTATTTTCAGGATTGCTTTTATACAGTAGTACAGTACATTCACGTCATTACAATAATTATATCTTTATATACTTTTTTCTTTAGGAAAGGAAAGCATTCGCGGTAAGTTTGGTTAATTTTCAACATATGATGACTGTCAACTTTTATTCAACTGAAAGTACAGTAGAATGACTTAAGACAAGACTTTGTGATCCCAGGTCCTGAATTTGTATCCTGTTTTATTTTAGGTCAGACCTGTCGCTGGAGACAATCGAAGTCCATTACTCGTATTTATTAATCCTAAGAGTGGAGGAAAGCAGGTTTGCAACTAAACTGACTTGATTTATACTGAATATAGCTTTATCGCTTCTGAACGGGCGTTTAGTTTTAATTAGTGATTATATTGAATTGTCTAAATCAAATATATATCTCTCATTACAGGGTTCAAAAATCATTCGTAAATTGCAATGGCTTTTAAATCCAAGACAGGTAAGAGCGATTTTTATCATTGATCGAAGGATGAAGATGGTCTCGCGGATCAATTGAAGAATGCGACCCCCATAAGTTACTTCTCCAAAGAACTGCCTCGTTCTTTAAGAACGCCTACTCATTACTTATTTTTGCTCATGAATGATCTAGTTCATGAATTAAAAGTGTCTTTAGTAAATAAAATAGGGTTTATCAAAGAACGAGGCAGTTCTTTAGAGAACTAATTTGTGGGGGTCGTATATACTTCAATTAGCCTTTCCCACGCCGCCATTTTTGGGTGGCATTTCAGCCGAAGTCTGCGAGATAAGTCCACATAACAGCGACTTTTTATAATTATTTGGACGAATGATGGTAAATTTGCTTTGTAAATGGTTAGTTTATTTTGAAAAAGTGCTTTCCACATTGTTTTAATTGTCTGCATTGGTTAACGAGAATTGGATGCCACCCAAAAATGGCGGATATTCGTGATCGTGAGAAAGGCTAATTGGGTATTTGGGTCTCACTGCATGATAAGTTAAATGTTGTGACATTAGAGCGTACACAATACTTAGTGTCAGGGACGCCGGAACGATGTGAAGGCAAGGGGGCAGATTTTCGTGAAAGGGCACTTTTGAATTGATATATACTAAGAGATGTTTGCAAAACATCGGGAGTTGAACTTCGCCTAATAATGTTTTCTATTTATTGGATGATAGGGGTGAGAGGGGGTTCTCCGCCAGGCGATTGTGCTATTCTTGAAGCTCGATGACTGCATTTCTTGCGTTTTCTGAAGCAAATTCGTAAAAGAATTGCACTAACATTTCTGACAATTCGCTATTTCACCAACGCAATCCTTTAAATTCTAAGGGCACCTTTGCCACCCTTGCCCCTCCTGGTAAAGGGCAACGGGGGCGGCTGCCCCTCCTGCCCCCCCCCCCCAGTTCCGGCGTCCCTGCTTAGTATGACACTATTTTACCTTGGAAGGGTCAATACAAACTCAGTTTTTTAAATTCTCCATTGTTTATTGAGTTTCTCACTTATTGGTGAGCGGATTTCACAACTAGTATCGCCCAATTGGGGATCCGAGGTACTTATGATTTAACGTCCTTATTCGAGAAGACGCGAACATCTAACCATTTACTGATGTCAATGTAAAGGTAGCTCTTTCTCCTCAATTATTTTAAGAGCTTGAGTAGAGGTCCGAGCAAGGATTGAACCCAGGTCTCCCCGCTTGAAAGACGTACACGGCGACCACGAACTAGATACTGTTCTACAAACAATTGTTTCTGTTGTAGGTGTTTGATCTCTCGGAAGTTGATCCAAAATTTGGGTAGGTATATAAGGCTGAGATGTGATTCAGACGGAGCTTTCTTGACGTAATTTCTAATGCTCTCGCGTGGTCTATTTTTGCAGTCTTCAACTATATCGGCGGGTTCCAAACTTAAGGATATTAGCCTGTGGTGGCGATGGAACAGTAAGTGCTTTTTATATCAATTTTCCTTAAGAATTGGCCCTAGTTTTACTAGAAACTTATTAACTTGCACAGAAGAACTATCCGACGAACTATATTTTCTTATACTCTGTCAAGATTTTCTTACGATTACGATTATGATCAAATGCGCTAAACATCAAGTATTATACCCTTACCTAATTATATATTATTACCTGGGATATTTTATCGTTGCAACAAATGTGATATTAATTTATTAACTGTGTTTATTCTAACCCACCCTGTCAACTTTCCCTGTGGGAGGAAACCGGAGAAAACCCACGACTTTCGGCAGAGCGTTGACTGACTCTTTTCACATGAGTCCGTAGTACAGTATGCCAAGATCAAACTTCAAAGCCACTAAATAGAAGATCTTTGTTTGATGTTGAACTGTACCTTACCATGAACAAATCCTTTGTCTCAACTTCATTGAATATTATTCATTGTGGTGGCACGTTTCATCTCAGCTATCCCTATTGGACGATTACTTCATTTTACAAAAATACAATGAACTCAATCACTGTGACCATGTACAAATTAACATAAACTCAGTTAAAAAATGTCAAAAACATAATACAATGACTTCTGTTTTTTTTCCACACCATCATATCTTTATAGACTATGGTTTCCTTTGCCCAAGTTCATCCAGACGGATCATCCGTCTCTGGTGTCAATCATTATCTAATAAATTTATTTTATTTTTGTTGCGAAGGTCGGCTGGGTTCTGTCAGAGTTGGACACTCTACAACTCTCGCCTCCTCCCCCCGTCTCGATATTACCGTTGGGGACTGGGAATGATTTATCAAGAGTACTTAACTGGGGAGGGGTGAGTCAGTGTTTTGTGTAATTATAGTTTTCTATTACTTGTAGTTTAGTTTAGGTTTCCTCCTGTATTGACACTGGATCAATAAGAGATGATCCTTACTGGACCTCTAGGAAGAACAATTTAGAACTGATAGAGCTATCCAGTATAAATAAAGTTAGTTTAGTTTAGGTTTCCTCCTGTATTGACACTGGATCAATAAGATACGATGCTTACTGGACCTCTAGGAAGAACAGTTTAGAACTGATAGACCTATCCAGTATAAATAAAGTTAGTTTAGTTTAGGTTTCCTCCTGTATTGACACTGGATCAATAAGAGATGATCCTTACTGGACCTCTACGAAGAACAATTTAGAACTGATATCTATCCAGTATAAATAAAGTTAGTTTAGTTTACAATGTATCGTAATCACCTCTATACATATCATTTTACAGGGTTATACTGACGAGCCGTTGGAAAGAATTTTAAATCATCTCGAAGAGGCACAAATTGTACAACTGGACAGGTTGATAGTTGATTATAAATGATTGTTTGTTTGATAGATTGGTTCAATTGTTGATTGATTGAATATTTGAATGATCTGAATTTTTTCCAAGGTGGAATCTTCAAGTGAGTGAAAACGAGAAAGGGGAGAAAGAGCCAAATTCTGTTACGAATGTAAGCAACTAGTAATTACCTGCATCCCTTTCCTTTTCTCTCTTCATTGACAAAATAAAATCGGTAGAAAACGTGTTTTGACAAATGAATCATTTTATTCATTTTCAGTTACCGTTGAATGTAATGAATAATTATTTCAGCGTCGGAGCGGATGCTGAAGTTAGCTTAGAGTTCCACGAGTCTAGAGGTATGAATAATATTAAACGGGGGGCAAACGTTCAATATATTATACTATAGTATACATTTTCAGCATAAATGAAGTTGGATTTCCTCCTGTAGTAACACTGGATCAATAAGAGATGATCCTTACTGGACCTCTAGGAAGAACAGTTTAGAACTAGTAGAGCTATCCAGTATCAATAAAGTTAATTTATGTTTCCTCCTGTTGTAAAATTGGATCAATAAGAGATAATCCTTACTGGACCTCTAGGAAGAACAGTTCAGAACTGATAGAGTTATCCAGTATAAAGAAAGTTAGTTTAGTTTATGTTTCCTCCTGTAGTAAAATTGGATCAATAAGAGATGATCATTACTGGACCTCTAGGAAGAACAGTTCAGAACTGATAGAGCTATCCAGTATAAATAAATTTAGTTTAGTTTAGGTTTCCTCCTGTAGTAACACTGGATCAATAAGAGATGATCCTTATTGAACCTTCTCTTAGAATACAGTAATTGATCCATAGTGTTGTTTCTCAAATTAAAACCTTTTCTTGCAGAGGCTAACCCAGATAAATTCACAAACCGGTTTTATAGCTTGTATTTCTACGGCAAGGTAAGATCTGTATAGACAGCTTTAAATAAGAAAGCTTTTGTTGATATTGCTTTTCAATCAGTACAGTGTGAACAATCGATCTATTTCTGTTTTTAGCGCGGCGGACGCACCGTTATTCAAAGAAGGTCAAGGGATCTTTTTCGCCATGTGAAATTAGAGGTATGGATCGTTGTTTTCTACTTTTCTCGGAAATTATTAATGAGTATACGTTTAAGAAAGTGTTTAAGAAACGGACGGTGTGAAGATTTTACATTACTTTCAATTTTTCTAGTGTGATGGCGTTGATTTGAGTGAGAAGATAGCAGAACTGAAACCTCAGTGCCTTCTTTTCTTAAATATCTCATCGTAAGTATGTAGTATATAGCAAAACTCCCTTTTCAAATAGCAAAACCCCTTTTCAAATAGCAAAACTCCCTTTTCAAATAGCAGAACATCCTTTTCAAATAGCAGAACACCCTTTTCAAATAGCAAAACTCCGTTTTCAAATAGCAAACCCCCTTTTCAAATAGCAAAACTCCCTTTTCAAATAGCAGAACACCCTTTTCAAATAGCAGAACACCCTTTTCAAATAGCAAAACTCCGTTTTCAAATAGCAAACCCCCTTTTCAAATAGCAAAACTCCCTTTTCAAATAGCAGAACACCCTTTTCAAATAGCAGAACACCCTTTTCAAATAGCAAAACTCCGTTTTCAAATAGCAAACCCCCTTTTCAAATAGCAAAACTCCCTTTTCAAATAGCAGAACACCCTTTTCAAATAGCAGAACACCCTTTTCAAATAGCAAAACTCCGTTTTCAAATAGCAAACCCCCTTTTCAAATAGCAAAACTCCCTTTTCAAATAGCAGAACACCCTTTTCAAATAGCAGAACACCCTTTTCAAATAGCAAAACTCCGTTTTCAAATAGCAAACCCCCTTTTCAAATAGCAAAACTCCCTTTTCAAATAGCAGAACACCCTTTTCAAATAGCAGAACACCCTTTTCAAATAGCAAAACTCCGTTTTCAAATAGCAAACCCCCTTTTCAAATAGCAAAACTCCCTTTTCAAATAGCAGAACACCCTTTTCAAATAGCAGAACACCCTTTTCAAATAGCAAAACTCCGTTTTCAAATAGCAAACCCCCTTTTCAAATAGCAAAACTCCCTTTTCAAATAGCAGAACACCCTTTTCAAATAGCAGAACACCCTTTTCAAATAGCAAAACTCCGTTTTCAAATAGCAAACCCCCTTTTCAAATAACAAAACTCCGTTTTCAAATAGCAAAACTCCGTTTTCAAATAGCAAAACTCCGTTTTCAAATAGCAAAATCCGTTTGCTGTCTCGTAGTCTGAACATACTTTTCAGAAACCTGTACTTTATGAACCTTATTTTTAAAGACTAAGTACACATTGAGTACTGAGTTTGTTCTAGCGCAAGTACGCGGCAACAACCATTGGCGTACCAGTCAGGTACGACTAGAAATCTTGAATGATCGCACCCTGCATCAGAAGAACAAAATTGCACTAGAATCGCAACAAAAATTGCAAATGTAAACTGGCCTTTAGAATGAAATTGAATAACATGATCTCATATAATTATTTTGCTTCATGTTGTACAGATACGGTGGAGGAACTTTACCTTGGGGAAATCCACTCAAGGAATACGAGGTAACTCTACACCTTATACTGGCTTATAGGCCCATTGCCACTCGAGAAAATTTTCCACGAATAGAAAATTTTCCGAAAATATCATTGTTAAAAGTTGAAAATTTTCAAAAGTTCAAAATTTTTTTTCCCACGGAAAATTTGTGTCGACCAATCACATTTTACAAAAATTTTCTTTCTGCGGAAAATTTTCCTGAGTGGAAGTGGGCCTTGACAGGGGTGGAAAAAATAGGCGAGCAGGCGAGCACTGCTTGCAGAAAATGTTAAACAGCTGCAGGAAATTCGTTTGAATGAAGATTTGCTATTGAAAATTTGAAGGAAACCTTAACACCCATGTCTGGATGTGCCACTATGGGCGCGAGAACATATATGGGACGGTGTACTTATATGGGACGGTGTACAACTAAATCAATATTGTTGTACAAAGTCTTGAATGGCTACATCGGCCGCAACCTTAAGGAGTCTCTAATATTGAGAAACACTCGCCAAACTAACCACGATCTTAGAAATAGTGTAACAGATTTAACCCTTCCTAAACCAAAAAGAGAGTACCTTAAAAAGAGTTTCAATTATAGTGGAGCTAAATTGTGGAATAGCCTCCCGTTTGATGCAAAGGTAGCGGAATCTGTTAGCCAATTTAAGAATATTATTAGAGGTAATGATAGCTAAATGATATTTGTGGTCACACCAGTAACATTTACAATGTAAATATTTCTTTTTTGTAAATGGTTAATATTTGACGCCCCCCGTGGAAATCAGCTAATTGCTGTCGGGGGCCAGCATCATTAAATAAAGTTTTACCATACCATACCATGGTTGACAGACATTATTCCTTGAATTTAACACCATGGTCAGCTAGAACACTATATGTTTATGCACATGCAGATTTAGCACAAAAATACTCCGTTGGTCTGCAGGAAATTTTTGTCTCCAGGTTGTGCTTCCAGGAAGAAAATTATTTTTTCCTGCCCTGCACCGTATGGCGGGCGATTTATAACTTCAGTTTGCTTCACGGATGTCTTCTGTATGTAGGAATTCAGAGGTCAGCGATTTGACGATGGTTATGTTGAGGTTATTGGTTTGACGTCAACATCTTTAGTAAGTTACACAAATGTCACTTTGTTCTAAAATCTAATCCCCGAGCAAATTACATTCATTGGCCAACGGTCCGACTCTGCAGTCTAGTATCTACAATGGATTAGGTAATTTAATGTAATTCCCAAAGATACTCCACTAGTCTTATAACCCAACCTTTCACACTTTTGTTGGTGATTCCAAAAGAAAACACGTCAGATTATTTTACCCATTTTTGTCTCATTCATAGGCGACGACTCGCGTTGGTGGGCATGGCCTGAGAATCTCACAGTGTCAGAACGCAGTTTTGTCAACGTATAAAGTCCTGCCTTTTCAAGTTGACGGGGGTAAGGCAAATGACGTTTAAAAAAATATGTTCCTCAGGTTTACGTGCCCAAAACTCAGTTTTCAAATGCCAGAGCTACCTTTTCAAAAGCCAGAACTCCGTTTTCAGATGCTAAAACTCAGTTTTCAAAAGCCAGAACTCCCTTTTCTAATGCCAAAACTCCGTTTTCAAATGCCAGAACTCCTTTTTCAAAAGCCTGAACTCCGTTTTCAAATGCCAAAACTCTGTTTTCAAATGCCAAAACTCTGTTTTCAAATGCCAAAACCCAGCTTTCAAATGCCAGAACTCCTTTTTAAAAAGCCAGAACTCCGTTTTCAAATGCTAAAACTCCCTTTTCAAATGTCAGAACTCAGTGTTCAAATGCCAGAACTACCTTTTCAAAAGCCAGAACTCCGTTTGGAAAATCACGTACTTTTTATAAATTTTAATAAATATACAAAATATAAACTTTAACCGATTTGAATTTTCTCTCGAATAATTACTGTTAGCCCCAGCAGAGCGACACAGCTCACCTCTGACACCTCTAACGTTTCATTTTATTGACTAAAGGTTTGTGACAGCCGAATTGTTTTATATTTTGACGATGCCATTGTTGTATTGGATTTAGTTTTATTTTTTAACTATTTTACAGAACCATGCCGGCTCCTGCCCTCTGTCATCACTATCAATTTACGAAATCAAGCAAATATGATTAAAAAGATTAAGGTGAATATGACCTATTTGCTTTTCTCAAGTGACTTCGAATGTTTTAATTAATTCTTACCCATCTGTACTTTTGCAGAAAAATTCTCACAGAGGAAGTTCTAATCCAGGGTAAGTCATTGGTATATTTTCCACAGAGGTCCAGCCATCCCAAGTGTTACAACAGGAGGAAATCTAAACTGAACTAAATAGAATGCTAGATAGCATTATCAATTCTAAACTGTTCTCTCTAGAGTTCCAGTTAGGATCATCTCTTATTGATCCAATGTTACTACAGGAGGAAACCTAAACTAAACTAACTCTATTTATACTGGATAGCTTTATCAGTTCTAAACTGTTCTCCCTAGACGTCCAGTAAGGATCATCTCTTATTGATCCAGTGGATAGCTCTATCAGTTCTAAACTGTCCTTCCTAGAGGTTCAGTAAGGATCATCTCTTATTGATCCAGTGGATAGCTCTATCAGTTCTAAACTGTTCTCCCTAGACGTCCAATAAGGATCATCTCTTATTGATCCAGTATTACTACAGAAGAAAATCTCAACTAAACTAACTTTATTTATACTAGATCGTACTATCAGTTATTTATACTGGTTTGTTGTATCAGTTCTAAACCGCTCTTCTTCCAGGAGTACAAATTGTTCTTCCTGGAGTTCCTTTCTACTTTTTGTTTTCATTCCATGTTTTATTTCATATTTCAAGAAGTCCGTTATCTCCTGTTCCACCAATCAATGCAAAAATATACATGACAGATTTCGAGGATTACAAGAAGAACTTTCATGACATAAAGAAGATCGCTGAAGTTGGTACGTTGGTTGTCAAAGCATGTATTGTATATTCTACCATAAGCTCCCGTGTTATCTTATGTTATTATACTGATATGGTTTGTGTCTGAACTACCTGAAAAATATATCTCAAACGTAGAGGTTCAGTGTAGGTAGTATTCTACAATAAGCTGTCGTGGTTTGTGTCTGAACTACCTGAAAATATATATCTCAAATGTGGCGGTTCAGTGTAGGTAGTATTCTACAATAAGCTGTCGTGGTTTGTGTCTGAACTACCTGAAAAAGATATCTCAAACGTGGTGGTCCAGTGCAGGTAGTATTCTACAATAAGCTGTTGTGGTTTGTGTCTGAACTACCTGAAAAAGATACCTCAAACGTGGTGGTCCAGTGTAGGTAGTATTCTACAATAAGCTGTCGTGGTTTGTGTCTGAACTACCTGAAAAAGATATCTTAAACGTTGTGGTCCAGTGTAGGTAGTATTCTACAGTAAGCTGTCGTGGCTTATGTCTGAACTACCTGAAAAAGATATCTCAAACGTGGTGGTCCAGTGTAGGTAGTATTCTACAATAAGCTGTCGTGGTTTGTGTCTGAACTACCTGAAAAAGATATCTCAAACGTGGTGGTCCAGTGTAGGTGGTGTTCTACAATAAGCTGTCGTAGTTTGTGTCTGAACTACCTGAAAATATATATCTCAAATGTGGCGGTTCAGTGTAGGTAGTATTCTACAATAAGCTGTCGTGGTTTGTGTCTGAACTACCTGAAAAAGATATCTCAAACGTGGTGGTCCAGTGTAGGTAGTATTCTACAATAAGCTGTCGTGGTTTGTGTCTGAACTACCTGAAAAAATATCTCAAACGTGGTGGTCCAGTGCAGATAGTATTCTACAATAAGCTGTCGTAGTTTGTGTTTGAACTACCTGAAAAAGATATCTCAAACGTGGTGGTCCAGTGTAGGTAGTATTCTACAATAAGCTGTCGTGGTTTGTGTCTGAACTACCTGAAAAAGATATCTCAAACGTGGTGGTCCAGTGTAGGTAGTATTCTACAATAAGCTGTCGTGGTTTGCGTCTGAGCTACCTGAAAAGATATCTGAAACGTGATGGTCCAGTGTAGGTAGTATTCTACAATAAGCTGTCGTGGTTTGTGTCTGAACTACCTGAAAAAGATATCTCAAACGTGGTGGTTCAGTGTAGGTAGTATTCTACAATAAGCTGTCGTGGTTTATGTGTGAACTACCTGAAAAAGATATCTCAAACGTGGTGGTCCAGTGTAGGTAGTATTCTACAATAAGCTGTCGTGGTTTGTGTCTGAACTACCTGAAAAAGATATCTCAAACGTGGTGGTCCAGTGTAGGTAGTATTCTACAATAAGCTGTCGTGGTTTGTGTCTGAACTACCTGAAAAAGATATCTCAAACGTGGTGGTCCAGTGTAGGTAGTATTCTGCAATAAACTGTCGTGGTTTGTGTCTGAACTACCTGAAAAAGATATCTTAAACGTGGTGGTCCAGTGTAGGTAGTATTCTACAATAAGCTGTCGTGGTTTGTGTGTGAACTACCTGAAAAAGATATCTCAAACGTGGTGGTCCAGTGTAGGTCGTATTCTTCAATAAGCTGTCGTGGTTTGTGTCTGAACTACCTGAAAAAGATATCTCAAACGTGGTGGTCCAGTGTAGGTAGTATTCTACAATAAGCTGTTGTGGTTTGTGTCTGAACTACCTGAAAAAGATATCTCAAACGTGTGATTTAGAATTCTGACTTCGACGTGTGCAGCGAAGGCTTTTCGTTAATTTCTTATTTGATATTTTTTTATTTTATTTTTAGTCAAGCAGTTCAACAAAGCACAAAAAGAAGAAGAAAAAGCGAGACTCTTGATACGTTTATATTGTGGTAAGTATCATTCATTAATTTGTTGCTACGTACAAATATTCTTCGGGTTTCATTTGTTACATTAACTACTTTTGAGTTCTTTTAAAAAAATCTCAATCTTTTCTTTTACTGCATTTAAATCATTTGAGCACACACCGTTTTGAATTTCGTGTTTTCCCATCGCATTCTTAAGGCTTTCGTTCATAACTGGCTGGATTTTTAACCCCTCGAGTTGTTTAAACAATTCGCAAGGCGAGTCAGAGATTGGTTTCAATCCTAAAGCGAGCAAAACGTCCTTTCCAAACTTGCTATAATGTGCTGTGCTTGACAGCAGCAGCTTGCGGGCGGAGGGTGGTCTTTTGAGGGCAACATTCAGGCCGACTGCAGTGTGCGGGTCAAGTAGGTAATGGTTTTGGTCAAAACATGTCTTTATGGTTGTTTTGCATTCCGCTTCGCTCGCCCAGCCAGGTTCGATATAAGTCGCCATTTTCTGACGCAAATCTTCAGAAATCTAGAAATTAAACATAATGTTAAAATAAACGGTTCGCCGTAGTGACTAGGGTTCAATTCCTGCCAGAGTGAATTTGAGGGTGTATTTCCGAAAGATCTTCGGCGCATAACAGCGACTCGAACAAAGTTTGGCGCACATTTTTGGCGCAGATTGATCGCAAATATTGATTTGGCGCAACAATTTGGCGCAGAATGATCCCAAAATCAATTTGGCAAAGATTTGGCAAAGAAGCAATTGAGCATTTATGTAATAGTATATTTGAAATTATGATTTGAGAAGAATGAAAAGCCAAATTTCGAAAATTCGGTGGAAATTTCGGATATTTTCGAAAACCGCATATTTTTTTGCGACAATTTTCTTGGCGCAGGTTTTGGCGCAGCTTTACATGAATTCGAAAAATCTTCGGCGCAGAAAAATTGAGAGATTCACCCTGGAATTCCTGCAGTAGGCATTTGTCTAATTGATCAATAAGAGATGATCCTTACTGGATCTCTAGGGAGAACAGTTTAGAACTGATAGAGCTATCCAGTATAAATAAAGTTAGTTTAGTTTAGGTTTCCTCCTGTAGTAACACTGGATCAATAAGAGATGACTCTTACTGGACCTCTAGGGAGAACAGTTTAGAACTGATAGAGCTATCCAGTATAAATAAAGTTAGTTTAGTCTGTATTCTTAACTATCACCCTAACCTCGAAATATTTTTCCGTCGCCAGTTGTTGAAAGAGCTTGCTAACCAGAGCGCCATCCTTGGTCACGTGGTACAGAAATCGTTCCAAGTTTGAAGACTTGAGGATATCAATGGAGGGAGATATAGACATCTCAAGATGGCGGCCTCTCAGATCGTACTTTCCGGTGGTGAAGAAATCAGTAAGAACATTGTTCGTATTGGATGCACAGATCAGGGTGTGGAATGGAATGCCCATCTCCTAAGGTATAAACAATGAAAGACCATTGCACATGGTGACATATTGTATAAACAGTGTAATAATTTTGGGCATTATTTAAAGGAAAGTTTACTGCAACTTGCAATGCGTTTTCGGATACAGTATAGTCAGGCCTACAAAATATATTTCTCTTCCTGACAGCAAAATGCAAAAATATAAATTTCCTTTGTGAGTCAAATACAAAACCTCCTTCATATGTAGATTTCTATACATTATGATAGACAATATTAGGCAATTCCAGCTATGACTAAATTTTGATCTAGGCAAGAAGAACAAAATCCATCACCCCAGCTAGAAAGAGCATGTTAAAATTAGTAAAATTGCAAGGTTTGGTTGCGAAATGTTGTAGAATGAGGAAAATATAGCTCTGCGAAATTTGCAAATTTTGTATTAATTTGTATTACGCGCGGGGAAATGCAGTACATTTGGGCCGAAAGGGGTGCATTTTCCCATGCGTGATACAAATTAATACAAAATTTGCAAATTTCGTAGGGCTATATTTTCCTCATTTTACAACATTTCGCAACCAAACTTTGCAATTTTACTAATTCTAACATGCTCTTTCTAGCTGTGGTGATGGATTTTGTTCTTCGTGCCGAGATCAAAATTTAGCCTATAGCTGGAATCATCCATTATGGTGGACAATCTCGACTCGCAAAACTATATAAGATGACAAAAATTCCTTGCAAGATGTAAGAAAATATCCTGGGAAGAGATTTTGTTAAAAAATCATGATTACATTGATATCGAAGGAACTGGACTCAGTTCCGAAATATCACATACTAGAACCGACCTGACCGCGTAGCTCAGTTGGCAGAGCATTGGGCTAGTATTCCAAAGGTCGTAGGTTCGATTCCCACCGTAGCCAGGCATATTTTTCAAGCTTGCCCGGTGGGGATATAACTCAGAGTAACACCACAAACATAATTACGTTACAAGTTCCTAAAGCATGTTCCCTTTCACCGGGTAAAGTCGTAAAGGAACATTGCGTCAACAAATATTCTATCGTAATTTACCTTAGCATAAAATGCTGCAAGGATGTTTCCAAAATTTCCAGTCGGAAGACAGACGTCTATCGGCTCACCCAAAGTAATCTCTCCTTGTTTAACCAAATCCAGATAGCCAGAAGCGTGGTGCAACACTTGAGGTAATAATCGTCCCCAGTTGATAGAATTCGCAGCCGAGAATTTGTAGCCATATTTTTCCCAGATATGCGAGCCGAATGTTTCATCTATAACGTAGAGATGAGTAAATATCAAGATGCTGAAATGTTACAAGGTTGACGACATAAGGTTGTAACAATATTGTTATATCATGACAAGTCTGATAATATCAACAAGCTTGTTGACAGCTTGTTCCATACTTGTTTGACAACTTGGGACAAGCAGTGCGAACACAACTTGTTGACGGCTTGTTGGAACTTGCTATACAAGCTGTGAGATTTTTCCGCCTGTACAGTCATGATATAACAATATTGTTACAACATTGTGTCGTCAACCTTGTAACATTCTTGTTATATCATGACTGTATCAGACTTGTTAGAACAACCTTGTAACAAGTCTGATAATATCAACAAGCTTGT
>CACRXK020003843.1:18801-34299 GCA_902702795.2 Paramuricea clavata | reverse complement strand
TTACCCATTTTGTTGACTGGATTTTCATTGTTGAACTCTTCTAGTCCTTTGGTGACACTTTCAATTTGCATTCCTTCCTTGCTGAATTGTTGGAGGTCCCATGAATTTTTGAGGGCTTCCTCTCTGATCTTGTCATGTGTAGTGCCAATAATAATCTGGTCACGTATGGCTGTATCTTCGGCAGTGCAATCGTCATTGTGGCATTTGAAATTGCAGTGTTGAGCTGCTTTATATACGCGATTGCAAAATGTCGGAAATGACTCATGGGCGGCTGTGCCAAAGACCGGAACACGTAGTTTTTAAGTGTAAGATTTTCTGTTGGTTTGTAGTGCTGTTGCATTGTTGTCACGAAATATTTCCACGTCACCTTAGCTCTTTTGGAATCATCCGGTTCTGCGACTTTCCAGTCAGCAAACAATCGTTTCGATGAGAATATACCGAGGAGTTTTGTCACGCGATCTTTTGATCACCATTCGTCGCGAATGTTGTTATAGTTATCAAGCGTTGGCTTTTTATCGTCGTTTGCGAGTTTCCATCGTTCAATAGCCGCATCTAGAGATGTTTTAGGAGGATCAGGATATTGTGCATCATATCGGAGCTCGAAACTCTGGATAAATTCGTCAAAAGCACGTAAAGTGTCTTCTGGATGAAGATCAGGGTCAAAATATAGTGTTGATGTGCTCGTCATGGCCGCCATAGTGGTCGGTATTTCAGCTTTTGGTGCTTTGTAGTTGTATATATCTGATTGGACGTAGTCAGTGTCAGGATAAGTGATTTTTTTAATCTTCGTCGCCAAATATAAACTGGTTTGTTCGTTTGTTTTAATAATATCAACCCATAGTATACAATGTAATGTTTCTTTTCCAGGGTTCGTAGTCTCCAAGACCAAAAAAATTCAAAGACTTTCAAAGATTTTTTCTGCCTATTTTCAAAGACTTTTCAAAGACCTTTGGGAGCAATCAACTGTCGAAAAATTGCGAGTGTAAGCAACATTTTTGCCCAGTAATTAGTCCCTTCAAATCACATCCTAAAATGCGCATTTTCGTCGATATTTGCGAAAATCTTTATTCAATCAATCTATTTTATTAGCTAGGAAATCGTATAATCAATTCCTCACTAAAGAATTTAAAGACTTTTAAAGACTTTTTTCGCTTTTTCACACAATTTAAAGACTTTTCAAAGACCTCAAAGACCTGCATTCCAATTTAAAGACTTTCAAGGATTTCAAAGACCGCTACGAACCCTGTTTTCTCTCCGTCCTTTCCCGCTCTCTTTAACTATCCCCCATCGCTCCTGATGTCCCGCTTTGTCCAACATTAACACAATATATACATATACATCAATGCCTACTTATCATATTTCATTCCTGGTTATCCAAACTAGACGATGGTCAGTGGCTGTATAGAGACCTTACTCCAGTAAAAATGAAAGCACATTTGAACTTGAATTTACGCGCATAGCAGCAGTCAAAGTTCAAAGTTCATTCTTTTATTACAATATAATTTCCACTTCAAAAACAAAAACAAAGACATCGTACTATTTTGCTGTTGTATTTGTGTATACAATACAATCGAACAAGTCGCCTAACTTAAAAATGGCTCTTTGTGATAGTAACTTTTCTTGAAACCTCGTCCTAAAATACGTGAAATAGCGTTCTAATGAATCTAAAAATGCAACATTTTCGAGGGGGAGCATCCCCCTGGACCTAGACTCCTCGCGCCTTTGGCACTCGCATTCCAAATGCCATACATATCCCTCCCCCCCCCTCCCTCCCCAAGGTTAGACTTTGGCTACGCCACTGATGTTGATGGATGCTTACTACGTATTGTCGCTCGATTTTAGTAAGGCATTCGGCATATAATTGACCTGAATGTATAGGTCTCTCATTCCATGGATATGTGACTTTTTATCTGATCGCAGGCAGAACATGCATGCAGCTAATGAAGCTTAATATTATATTTTATCAATCGAATAAAGAAGTCAAACTAACACCGCGGAAAAACGTCTGCGTATGCACCAAATTATGAAAATATGGCGGGGAATTTGAATATCAATTTCTAAAACAAAAACATGCTTATTAATTGGTCAAAAATTAGTAACACAAACGAGAAAATATAGCAAATGGGTAGACTAGACATTAATTGAAAGCGTCCTGGCATTTAAAGTATGGAATGAAATAGAATTCATGTAAAAAATTGTTGATTTTAACGGACACGACTTCGAAAATTTTTGCAAAATTATTCAAAACAAAAATTCAAACTCAAAAGTTAAGAAAATTCTCGAAAAGTTAAGCTTCTTAACCCACTCAAATTGTAGAATAAATCCTAAAGTTTAATTATTGTGAACACGAAAATTTTTTATATTTGGCGACACAGTTTTTTGTAAAGAAATGTATCTCAAACGAAAATTCGGAAATTGTCATTGGTAAAGTTGATAAACAAAATGTTTCAGACGAAAAATTTGTCAACAATCACCTTTAGTTCATGTTCTTGTACAATACAATTTCTTGAACCTTCTGGCTGTATTTATTTCTAGTTTTTAGAATGACATGTTTATTTTTGCGCTTGAAATCTGGCTGTAAAGACGCACAATGAAGTCAGTCCTTTTTACCGCCATTTTGAGCCTTCGGAAACATTTTGAGCCTTCGGAACTCTTCTTCTCAATTTCGCAATACTATTACAGGTAAGGTTGAGGCATGCCCAGACTTTTTTCCGCGGTGTTAGTCAAACTATACTAGAAATACATTCCGAAAACTGATATCGAAATAAAAGTACCGATAATATAGAAATATTTTTCACACCAAAAAGTCGCCAAATTTTTAACCTTATTTTCGCCAAACTAAGTGGACACCGCATAACATTTCCACACAGTAACGACAGTTTATATTGCCCATATATTTACGTATGTATTTCGCACAATTTACATGTCGTATATGTATAGAAGAAACTAAGAAATTATGTAGCCTAATTTATGAGTGAACTATAAGGAAAGTGCGTCAATAAGGAAATTTATCTATACTTTTGACACAGTTGTGCATGCTCAATAGACAATACCGAACATATCGAACATATTCAATTTTTTATTTAAAATAAAAAAATGCAATACCAAACGGCAAACGTCTTCGATATTCTTAAAAAAAGCTTTTAAAAAATGCAATATCGAATATCGATATACCGCATGCAACAGCCTAATAATGCAAACCCCTCGCCCGGTATAAAACCTGCATGTCAGAGTATATGATTATAAGACAGAGTATAAACAGTATGATTATTATTTCTTTCGTTCTTTTCCGCAAAGTGAATGAAATTTTTCATGAATGCCTTAGTCCGTTTTATGCTAACATGCGAACGATGCCGACAAAGGAAAAATTCGTTTCGCGCACGGACAAATTCTATTATAGCAGAACTCGTTTTAGAAAAATTAATGCTACAGTTAATGCATTAAATGTTATATTGGTCTTATAAGTGGACGTGTTTTAATTAATATGTCCTTTATCTACTGTATTTAATACTAAAAATTTTGCGTGGAAAGATATCATATATACATTGTGATATATGCATGGGAACTGCACAGTCTTAACCAGGTGATGTTTTAATTGCATAGCTATATTAAAACGTATATAAATGTCGAGTGTATTTGATGCGACTTCATATATAACAGTGTTTGATGTAAAATTGGTGGGGGTACCGGTCGATGCAGAATGAATGTCACCAACGAATTCTCAAGATTTGTGCATCAATGTTCTTTATTAAATGCCAAATATGAATTTGTCAATGAGTATCCAACTGAAGCATTATTTATTAGCCAATGTACTTCATGTGTGCTCACTGTAATCTTGATCATTCCAACTGTAATACTAAATGGAGTATCCGTGCTCACTATATTAAAATGTCCCCAACTAAAAGAGAAGATTTCCTATTTCCTGATAATGATGCAGTCAAGTGCTGACTTAGCTATTGGTTTGCTGTCTATACCTTTGTTGAGCTATATGTGCTTTATGGAAACGGCAGGCGCAACAACTTGTGTTCAACAGCTTTTATTACTGCGAGTAATTGCGCTGCCAGTCATTCTTTCTATGTGGATATTAACCGCCATGACAATGGAAAGATACTTTGGTGTTTTGCATCCTTTGAGACATCGAACTCTGGTCACGAAGAAAAGAATATTTACATTTGTATCTTGCGCAGAATTATTGACGACAGTGCTCACTGTTTTATCCTTTTTGCAAGAGGGTCTGTTTGAAAATTTCGGCTCAGTATTTTTATTCCTTTTTCTCCTCGTCAGCATATTTGTTTATACCAAAATTTACCTCACAATCAGAAAACGAAAAAATCCAGGGAGTGTTGTTGAAAATACTGATACAAATAACAAACACCGCTTTTTAAAAGAAATTAAGCTGGTGAAATCGTGCTTTCTTGTCGTAGCATGCCTTTGCCTTTGTTTCTTGGGCACAGGTATTTTTAATTTCATGAATCTTGATAGACGTGATTTCATCATTTTACGGTCCTGGGCAGTGTTACCTACCTTGCTCAATCCAAGTCTTAATTCACTAATATTTTTTTGGAGCAGGCCATTATTGAGTAATGAAGCTTGGAAAGTTTTGAAAGCTATTCGTAATTCTCATACATAACCATCTCGCCTGTGCACATTTGTGGTGATCTCTCTTATTTTTGGTATTCGCCAAAATATTTGCCTTTAAACATAGTCTGGGAAACACTGAAAATCAAATGAACTATTGCTATATTATTTATAAGTGTCCGTTTGTTAGGATACCCAACTATCCAGCTTCAGGGGACAGTCAGGCCTAGCTACGGGAAAACCAGAGACCACCGGAAATCGATTGTGCATTTTGGATTCACATACTCTCCTTCCGTCCAATTCAATTGAGCACGTTGCTATGGGTGCGGAGCTAGTGTGAAATCAAGCGGGCATATTCCACCACCATGTTAGGTTCCACTGTGAAGGACAATGCGTTTCCAGACACCAACCCTACTTTGCGCTAATACCGCCAGTGTTGAATGGTTGTTGCAATAGACAATAGCACGTTGCTATGGGTGCGGAGCTAGTGTGAAATCAAGCGGGCATATTGCACCACCATGTTAGGTTCCACTGTGAAGGACAATGCGTTTCCAGACACCAACCCTACTTTGTGCTAATACCGAGGAATGTTTAACGGATAATAGACACATGAATTCTACAAATCAGTGCTCTCTTGCAAATGCCTGAAATTTACATCTAGTTTAGTCCCATATAAAAGATCGATTGATCTTGAAAATCCGCTCTATGAATGGTTCTGACTCAGACCCCATCACCTTCCCAGAAAGATCCCGTATTATAATCCCCCGAGACCTCGTTAATTACCTAACTGAGTCCCTTGACCACGCCCGCAACAAATTCCCTGATTGTGGTATTGTTCTACTAGGAGACTTCAATAACCTATAAATGTCTCTGATTTTCTAACCAGTCATTATCTGAGTCAAATAATTGGTGAACCAAGTAGAGGCTCAGCCATCCTTGACTTTGTAATCACCAACATGCATAAGATAATCAAGCGCCAGCGGTATTGTATTTGTATTAAAAAAACCAAAACAAACTGGAAAAACTTTTCTCAATCCCGGCAAGAGGCTTTTGGGCGATGGTTGCCTTACACGATTAGAACGTTGCCTCACCCGAAGGGTCAGTTGAAAATTTGACTTCCGATTTCACCGAAAGAATTACACAGGCTGTGGATACCTTTTCCCCCCAGCAAACAGTCAACTCCACCGGAATGATAAACCTTGGATGTCGGTAGCTATTAAACAACTGTACATTATTATATTACTAACCGTTTCCAGCAATTTAAAATGGAATGATTACATTTATCAAACCATCGTGAAAGCAAGAAAGGGATTGTATTTTTTGACACAACTTAAACGTGCCAAAGTTGGGATTGATGAATTGGTTCGATTTTACAGTACATGCATTAGACCAATTTTGAAATATGCATGTTCTGTTTTTCATAACAGTTTGTTTATAATTACTTATCTAATGATCTAGAAACGATTCAGAAGAGAGCGTTGAGAATAATCCACCCATGGATCCCTTTCTCTGAGGCGCTGTCACTCACTGGTCTTCATCTTAGCACCAGAAGAGAGAAGATAGCCAATAAACTTTTCCAGGACATTATAATGGACGAAAATCGCAAACTTCATGAATTTCGTCCACCCCGAAACATGTGTGTCGCCAATCTTAGGGCCAAACATAAGTTTAACGCAAACTTCCGAACAGAACGTTTTAAAAACAGTTTTTTATTGCTAGTTCACTAAAATTCTAACCAATATGAATAACACTAAACAGTAGAACTGATCATTTTAATAATGGTGCCTCTTATCTCTTGTTCACCAAACTTTAGTTTATTTTATATAATTTATAATATTGGTGCAATATAGCTACAGTAACTGGACTTTAATGCCTTATCTATGTAAACATAATTCATGCTTTGGGCTGCAAGGTTTATCTATATTAAAACATCTATCTATCTATCTATCTATCTATCTATCTATCTATTGCTCGTCAGCAAGCATTTCCTGCGGAAATACTTACCTCTGGCGGCACTATAAAAACAAAGTAAAATTGCAATCCAACTCAAGAAAAATAATTTGTATTCTAACAAAGTACAGCACCTTAAGTAGAGTGACTGGATGCAGATCTTGGTGGAAACTTAACCAACTGTCCGGTAGATCAAATACTACCACACCAATCCATCTTGAAGAGGATGGTGCCCTACTTACTAATAGAGAGGTTCAGATTTGACTAGCGCTACCTCTCACTGGCTTAGTGCACATCGGATTTATCAAACGCATGTGATTGGCCAATGGTCCCTTACTGGTATCGGTTGTGTACGTGAAATCTGAACCTTGTTTATGATGAACTGGTGACAACTCTGAACCTTGTTTTCCTTTCCGTAAATGAAGATATCCCAACCCTTAACTTGAACATGTTACCAGCCTTCTTACCTGCTTCTGACCAATTACCCACTATCCATCCTTACCAAATTTGTAAAACGTTGCTTAGTCTTAACCCTTTTAAAGCTGCTGGCTCGCATCCTTAAAGAATTCGCTTACGAATTGCCTGACCCGCCAGCAGATATTTTCAACCTCTCTTTATCTTCGGCTACCACCCCTTCTCAATTTCCCCGATTCCAAAAAAGATACCTCCCAAATAAAAATGACCTGCGTCCAATTTCACTAACGTCATGCATATTCGATTTTTTATTTAAAAAAATGCAATACCAAACGGCAAACGTATTCGATATTCTTAAAAAAAGCTTTTAAAAAATGCATGATATCGATATACCACATGCATGCAAAAGCCTAATAATGCAAACCCCTCGCCCGGTATAAAACCTGTCAGACCATTGAACACACTGACACTGTTGTGGTAAACAGTATGATTATTATTTTTTTCGTTCTTTTCCGCAAAGTGAATGAAATTAATTCATGAATGCTTTAAGTCCGTTTTATGCTAACATGATAAGCGATGCCGACAAAGGAAAAAGTCGTTTCGCGCACGGACAAATTCTATTATACAGCTTAACTCGTTTTACAAAAATTAATACTACAGTTAATGCATTAAATGTTATATTGGTCTTATAAGTTGACGTGTTTTAATTAATATGTCCTTTATCTACTGTATTTAATACTAAAAAATTTGCGTGGAAAGATATTATATATACATTATGATATGTGCATGGGAACTGCACAGTCTTAACCAGGTGATGTTTTAATTGCATGGCTATATTAGAACATATATAAATGTCGAGTGTATCTGATGCGACTTCATATATAACAGTGTTTGCATGATGTAAAATTGGAAAGGGTACCTGTCGATGCAGAATGAATGTCACCAACGAATTCTCAAGATTTGTGCATCAATGTTCTTTATTAAATGCCAAATATGAATTTGTCGTTGAGCATCCAACTGAAGCATTATTTATTAGCCAATGTACTTCATGTGTACTCACTATAATCTTGATTATTCCAACTGTAATACTAAATGGAGTATCCGTGCTTACTATATTAAAATGTTCCCAACTAAAAGAGAAGATTTCCTATTTCTTGATAATGATGCAGTCAAGTGCTGACTTAGCTATTGGTTTGCTGTCTATACCTTCGTTGAGCTATATATGCATTATGGAAACGGCAGGCGCAACAACTTGTGTTCAACAGCTTTTATTAATGCGAGTAATTGCGCTGCCAATCATTCTTTCTATGTGGATATTAACCGCCATGACAGTGGAAAGATACTTTGGTGTTTTGCATCCCTTGAGACATCGAACTCTGGTCACGAAGAAAAGAATATTTACATTTGTATCTTGCGCAGAATTATTGACGACGTTGCTCACCGTTTTATCCTTTTTACAAGAGGGTCTGTTTGCCAAATTCAGCTCAGTATTTTTATTCCTTTTTCTCCTCGTCAGTATATTTGTTTATACCAAAGTTTACCTCACAATCAGAAAACGAAAAAATCCAGGTAATGTTGTTGAAAATACTGATACAAATAACAAACACCGCTTTTTAAAAGAAATTAAGCTGGTGAAATCGTGCTTTCTTGTCGTAGCATGCCTTTGCCTTTGTTTCTTGGGCACAGGTATTTTTCATTTCATGAATCTTGATAGACGTGATTACATCATTTTACGGTCCTGGGCAGTGTTACCTACCTTGCTCAATCCAAGTCTTAATTCACTAATATTTTTTTGGAGCAGGCCATTATTGAGTAATGAAGCCTGGAAAGTTTTGAAAACTATTCGTAGTTCTCATACATAACCAAATTATTTGCCTTTAAACATAGTCTGGGAAGCACTGAAAATCAAATGAACTATTGCTATATTATTTATATGTGCTCGTTTGTTAGGATACCCAACTATCTAGCTTCAGGGGACAATCAGGTCTAGCTATGGGCAAACCAGAGATCACCGGAAATCGATTGTGCATTTTGGATTCGCATACTCTCCTTCCGTCCAATTCAATTGAGCACGTGCTATGGGTGCGGAGCTAGTGTGAAATCAAGCGGGCATATTCCACCACCATGTTAAGTTCCACTGTGAAGGACAATGCGCTTCCAGACACCAAGCCTACTTCGCGCTAATACCACCAGTTTTGAATGGCTGTTGCAATAGACACTCGCAGGAATGTTTAACGGATAATAGACACATGAATTGGATAATAGAAACATGGAGTATGTTTAACGGATGATAGTTTAATCCCTTATAAAAGAGGGACTGATCTTGAATATCCGCTCTATATGAATTGTTGTGGCTCAGACCCCATCGCCTTCCTAGAAAAATCCCTTGACCACGCCCGCAACAAATTCCCTGATTGTGGTATTGTTCTACTAGGAGACTTCAATAACCTAAATATATCTGATTTGCTAACCAGTCATGAATCTCAGTCAAATAATTGGTGAACCAACTAGAGACTCAGCCATCCTTGACTTTGTAATTACCAACATGCAACAGTTCTATAAAAAGGGTTCAATTTTGGCGCCGGTGGGTACATCTGACCGTAATGTCGTTAATTGGCGCCCAGATGATGATACTTCTAGACCGCATGGTAAGATAATCAAGCGCCAGCGGCGTCTCTTTTCTCAATCCTGGCAAGAGGCTTTTGGCCAATGGTTGACCTCACACAATTAGAACTTTGCCTCACCCGATGGGTCAGTTACAGAAAGAATTACACAAGCTGTGGATACCTTCTTTCCCCAGCAGACAGTCAAACTCCACAGTAATGATAAACCTTGGATGTCGGTAGCTATTAAACAACTGATTATTGCTCGTCAGCAAGCCTTTTCCTACGGAAAAACAAAGTAAAATCTGCAATCCAACTCAAGAAGAAGAATTTTTATTCTATCAAAGTACGGCACCTTAAGAAGAGTGACTGCAGATCTTGGTGGAAACTGACTATCCAACTGTCTGGTAGATGAAATACTACCACACCAATCCACCTTGAGGAGCATGGTGCCCTACGTACTAACAGAGAGGTTCATATTTGACTTCCCCTACCGCTACCTCTCACTGGTTTACTGCACATCTGATTGGTTGATCGGATTTATCAAGCGCATCTGATTGGTTGATGGTCCCTTGGTGGACGTCAAATCTGAACCTCGCTAATGACGAACTGGTGACAACTCTGAACCTTTTATTTTCCTTTCAGTAAATGAAGATATCCCAACCAGCCTTCTTACCTGCTTCTGACCAATTACCCACTATCCATCCTTACCAAGTTTGTAAAACGTTGCTTAGTCTTAACTCGTTTAAAGCTGCTGGCCTTGATAATGTCCCGCCTCGCATCCTTAAAGGAATTAGGAATTTAGGATTTATTCAAATTACATCGCAGAAAAAGCTGAATTACGTAATAGTTACCAAATATTATGTATTAAAGTGGTGCATCTGCTGTATTTACATTAAAAATATTAAAAATTACAGCTAGCATATTCAACATGACTTATTGAACTTATTGCACATGGCAAGGATAAATGAGTTTTTAGTCCTATTAGTTTTAATAAGAGGAATATCAAAAATAAAATTGTTTTCGTTTTTTAGAAAGTGGCCCAAATTATGTCTTTCAGGTAGTAAATGACAAATCTTATGATTTGTATCGAGCATTTCAGATCGAAACAAATTGTCACATAGATTTTCATGATGGTTTTCCATAGGTTTGATGTTCAAAAATTTAAGAGCATCACGGTAGACCACATCTGGCATTATAATGGCAATTGCTCTTTTCTCCAAACGTATTAGTTCATTCTTTAGGTACTGCGGTAATGAATAGTAGAATGCTGCAGGTATTGCATAATCAGCGACGGATCTGATACACGAAGTGTAAAACAATGCTAAATCTAAATAGCGCGTATTAGTTGGGAGAGAAAGTACAATCTCTTATTTACTTTCTTTACCACGTCGCCAATGTGGTCATTCCAAGTTAATTTACGATTGATGGTAAGTCCTAACAATTTAATACTTTCTACGACGTCCAAATTTTTACCATTTACAACTATGGGATCCATGTCAATTGGGTTTACGTCCATTCTGTGAAACCAAAGAATTTGCTTACGAATTGTCTGACCCGCTTGCAGATATTTTCAACCTCTCTCTCTATCTTCGGCTATAACCCCTTCTCACTGGAAATCTGCGAATATTTCCCCGATTCCAAAAAGGCACCCCCCCCCCAAAAAAAAAAACAATTACCCACGTCAAACTTCACTAACGTAATGCATATCACAAGTTCTAGAGGAATTTGTGGTTGAATGGATCTTTGAAGATTTCGGACATAAAATCGATCCCAAGCAATTTGGATGCCTCCGGTTTATCGACTACCTTGTGTCTACTTGTCATTGTTCCTGGTTATCCAAATTAGATGTTGATGGTTGCTTACTACGGATTGTCTTACTCGATTTTAGTAAGGCATTCGACATCATTGACTTGAATGTATTGCTCACTAAACTGATTGACATGGGGCTTCATATGTCTCTCATTCCATGGATATGTGACTTTTTATCTGATCGCAGGCAGAGAGTCAAACTTTGGGAATCAATCTCTGAGGGCACAAGTAAATACCGGTGTCCCTCGGGGAACAAAATTAGGTCCTATCTTGTTCTTGGTAATGGTAAATGACCTAAAAACATTATAAAGTCAGATCGTTGGAAGTATGTAGACGATTTTACCATCTCCGAAGTTATACCAAAACATAGTCAACCTATCACGCAACACGGACTAGATTATATTTCAAACTGGTCTCGCCAAAATCATATATATGAAACTTAACCCAAAGAAGTGCAAAGAATTAAGAGTTAATTTCCAACGTGATCTACCTGATTTATCACAACTTACCAATGATGGAATACCGCTTGAAACAGTCAGCAGTCATAAATTGATAGGTCTTCAAATCCAAGATGACTTGAAATGGGGTGAACATGACGTTGATGTTATCACTAAGAAGCGTAGTGGAGTACCTGAGGATGACCTGATGAGTATGTATACCTCTCTTATTCGCTCCATTTTGGATTACGGCTGCGCTGTGTGGCATACACGTCTTTTTACCTTGTTGAGAAGATTGAACGCATACAGAAGCGATTTTTTTCGGATTATACACCCACACTTATTTTACCGTGAAGTCTGTAACTGGATGCCCAAGACTCGAAGACAACCGTCAACGTTTGTGTTTAAAACTTTTTAACAATTTTAGAACCCAGCCAATTTCGAAGCTTTCTCACCTTACAGTATACCTTGCACGAGGTATGAGTCGCACGGACGACTGGTGCGTAGTGGCAACAACTTTATACAAATGTAGAACAGATAGATTTAAACATAGTTTCTTTCCAGCTATGACGGAGATTTATAATCAGCCTCATTTGTTTAACTAAGTTTCAGGTAGTTGCATCCCTACCAAAGAAAGCCTGTTAATATTGTTGGCACTACCTACACTGTCTGGCACAGACAGTTCAAAATTTTCATGAACAGCGACTTCCAGTCCACTCTCCAACAACCAAAATCCAGTCCACTCTCCAACAACCAAAATCCAGTCCACTCTCCAACAACCAAAATCCAGTCCACTCTCCAACAACCAAAATCCAGTCCACTCTCCAACAACCAAAACCCAGTCCACTCTCCAACAACCAAAATCCAGTCCACTCTCCAACAACCAAAATCCAGTCCACTCTGCAACAACCAAAATCCAGTCCACTCTCCAACAACCAAAATCCAGTCCACTCTGCAACATTTCCTTTAAATTTTGATAAAACTAACTTTGGCGGCAACTTTGGTGGAACTTGGGCAAACCCCGAAGTAGAATTTAACTGAATCTGGGGTGACGTTGCTTCCATGGTAACAGTCTCGTGATTAGTATTCGCTGCCGTGCTTGAAATCACATCATTTGTACTCGAGTTTTCTCCCGTATCGTTGCTCTTACTTGGCTCATTAATTAGATAAACTCAACGTCGGATTATCTAAAGGAGTAGACATCGAATCTTATCGTAACACGATCAATCCATCTTTAATGTGTCGCTTGATATCCATGCAATATACGCGGTATTATATCCTCTGATTCGCATAGATTTAGAACTTGCGAACCCAAATCCTTGACTTTTGCTAATTTGGTTGCCATAGCACCACCAACCATACTACTCCATCACTGACTTGACTCTGTCAAATCAATAATGCTGTAATTGTTGTTTTAAAATATAGACAATAAAGCTGAGCCATCAACGGCATCTTCTCACTCCTACCCAACATCAAGTCATATTCACCGTAACTGGGACAAACTGGCTGCAGACATAGAGAAAGAAGAGAAGGATGAAACACTGGAAGGTGATGCTGCGTTAAATGAATTATTTCAAAAAATCTATGGTGAAGGAAGTGATGAAGTAAAGAGAGCTATGAACAAGTCCTTTGTCGAGTCTGGTGGCACTGTGCTCAGTACAAACTGGAATGATGTTGGAAGTAAGAAAGTTGCATGTAAACCGCCAGATGGCATGGAGTATAAGAAGTATTAGGAAAGAACTGTTTGTGTAAAAAGACCAAAGAATTAATAGGGTTATTAGACACCGAATATAGGTGCAGGCTTTCACTTGATGTTTGTTGGAAAACACATATACATGGTATGGATAAATTTAGCATCATTTACCCCCTCCGAAATTGAACCTTAAACTCTAAGCGTGCAAAGCATAATGGGAGCATCATTTAATCTGTTTAGAAATCATACATAGTGCCCATTTCTAAGAGACATGGTAATATCTCCTTACGAGAACAATTCATTCACAAATAGCTACAATATCCAACTACTAAGCTTGAAACTTGTGCTCCCATTAAGCTTTGCGCGCTTAGAGTTTAAGGTATATTCGATGTCATATAGATAGAGCAGAAATAGTCATTTTACCTCAAAAGGTTGCCACAACAGCCTGTTTCATCCAAGAGGAACCATCAGATGGCTGAATTTGAATTTATTTTTTCGAGCAAGATTTAAGAAGTATTGACAAATTGACAATTAATATGTTCATGTTGAATATACGCCATAGATATCTGTCTGGTTTTCGTTCGGTAGGCATTATGTTAAAGTTGTATATGGATATGGCGTAGTTAGATGGACGTCACAAAATTATATAATTTTAACAAATATTGACAGAGGTGTCCTTCAATTAGCTCTGGGTGGCAATGCAGACAAATATATCTATATGGAAAATAAAACAGCCTCTGCAGTATTATTTGAGATCTCGTCGCTGAATAACACTATAGTGCAAACAGTTATAGAGTGCCAAGAAAAAAAAATCAAAAAAGAAAACATTTTCTTGTATTAAACCTAAATGGTTTAAAAGATGAGTTTAAATAGTTTGTAGAACGTTCCGAGCTCCTACGGTGGAAGAAATGGAAAATTTGACAGTACTGTCTGAGCTCAATATTTTCACTCAATTATTTTAGTCCCTTCTATGTAAGTGAATTATTATTATTATTAGTCTTTATTAGAGTGAGGAAGGAGGCATAACAAACGTGTGCCTTTACCATTCCAATTGAGTTGAATTATAATTACAGTGATTAAAAGTAGAAATGTAGAATTAAAGTTGAATTATTTTTATAGTGATTAATAAAGTTAAAATAGCTAATTAAAAATAGTCAAATAAACATCTATTTAAAAATGAGCGTTTAAAACGTTCAGTTTTAATCATAGGTATACAGGATAAATGAGTGTTTTCTTTCTCTTAAAGTTCTGAATCTCCTTTCTGGGAGTAGGTTATATAAAACATGGTCCGGATCTTTCACAATTTTTGCAAATAATGATTTGTCTTTCTCCTCAACCAGTTGCGATGTTTTATACTCTTTCAAGGTATATACCCGTATTCCGTATAGGGGGCCATAAGATGCATTTGTGTGAAGGAGGCAAATATTATAAATAGTAAAGTTTCACAAACAAGAAAAGCGAGACCTTGTATGGGGATATATTATGTATTTGCGATTTATTGCTTTTTATTATTTCCACGCCAACGCACCATAGGAAAGATTTACCTTGTTAGGTCCTACCCAACCTTTCGGTGTTCTGCTCGTTGGTCAACTTTAATTACATTTGGAATGTTCAAAATATCTAAAACTAAAGTCGTATTTACACTACACATATATGCATGTTCTAGGTCAGGTTTTTGATTCAATGATTGTCTGGCCTGAGTATCAGACTCTATTTTTCTAGCTCTATTTCTAAACAGAGAATGCTGAGCATCAACAATCTAATTATAGTTAAAACTGCTAAGGGACGGACCATTAGAAAAGTGATTGGGGGGGGGGGCAAAACCAAAAAAAAGATTTATTCCCAGAAAATCTTCCCAGGCATAGTGCAAAAAAAAATTCCCTAGCTTGGAAGATAGGCCTGTAAATTTCACTTAAAAAAATATTTCCAGCCATCAAGTGAGAAAAAAAAAATATTACTTCTATAGGTGTACAAAAAAATATATTGCCTCTTAGAAAATCCCCCCCCCCCC
>CACRXK020003843.1:0-18781 GCA_902702795.2 Paramuricea clavata | reverse complement strand
CCCCCCCCCCCCCCATCACTTTTCTAATGGTCCGTCCCTAATAATAGTATAATCTAATTAGCACTAACCAATCGAAAGACAGATTAAATGTTTTTTAGTCTGATAAACCAATCAGGCGAAAAGCCGGATTTTGACTTTTTTACATGCGCCAAGACAGGGATTTGTGTCAGGCCATCTTTTTCCTTCCGTCCGCCTGAATTTAAGGAAGGGAAAACAGGGCCTGGTAATCAGGCTACTGATTGTCTTGTACGGTAATTAAATCAATATCACCTTAAAGGCCCATTTCCACTCAGGAGAATTTTCCGCGGAAAGAAAATTTTGTAAAATGTGATTGGCCGATACAAATTTTCCGTCGGAAAAAAATTTTGAAGTTGAAAATTTTCAACTTTTATTAAACAATGATATTTTCGGGAAATTTTCTGTCCGTTGAAAATTCTCTGGAGTGGAAATGGGCCTTAAGAGTTAAGGCCAATTAGGCCAAAGCCATGTCTTATGTCTACATGGGTTTGCAGTGTAAACATGCATGGTCTGAGAAGATAAAATATACCAGTATATCCACGCAGTTTTGTACATAATTATATTTACAAATAAATAAGTTTTTGGTTACAATCCATATATCCTTGTTTATCGATATCCTGCATAATAATTATCATAGAATATAATAAATAGTGCAGTAAGCGTAAATTATGTAAGTGATTACAGTGACTAAATATCAGAATCAATGACTCCTTTTCATATTGAACATAGAATTCTGTTAACATTCTATAGAAACCTTTCGTGCGAGCTGTCGATTTACTTTTAATATTTTAGGCGATAAATATTAAATAATATGTATTTGTGGCATTAATGTTTATATTGTTAAAAAGTTCCTTGTAAAGGCTATAGTTGTAGTTTTTAAGATCTTTTTAGAAAACGCTGCAATTGCATGCGCATACATTAGTTTAAAGTGGAAGTCAAGTCCGTTCTGCGCCAATTTCGAATTTTTCTGAACATAAACTCTATTTCATATTCATTTAGAAGCATAGCGAACCAATATGGTGTTAAATATTCGGACAGTACATCATATTTTAAAAAATATAGCAGTTCAAAATGTAAACAAGCCGTTTGTTTATATATACGGACTTGACTTCCACTTTAATATGCTAAATAAAGCAAAAATACAAGTTTGAAATGTTTTTGTTAAGTACCATATCTGCGAGTTCTAGCTTTTTAGAAGACGTTGGTCATATATAAGAATCATATAACAACACTCTTCCGAACTTGGTTGTGAATTTCCAAACTCCTTACATTACGTTTCTTTCGTGGTGGTTGCCTTGACCTTAATCCAGAATTCACACTCTCTGCAGGTGCCTTGCAAAAGTTCTTGTCTATTTTATAACGACAATTCTTACACTTGACATAACAACACCAATGAAATTGGCAATCACATTTGCTCTCATCGTCCATTTCAATTGTGTCAAAACCTCTTCCACAGCAGAGAACGGCACAACTTCCAACACCACTTGCAGTTCTATTGCATTCCCGACCCCCCGTGCCAGATGAACCTGTTGCCTTGTTTTTCATACAGTAGTCGGGGGATTCTTCCAAGTACACAATTGCTTCACCTGAGGGTTTCTTCATTTTGTTAACTTTAGTGAGAGATTTCCCCTCTTGGTCGACAGTCACCTTGATGGCAAATAAGTACTTTTGACGCAATAAGTTTCCAACGGTTTCAAACGGCATCATTTGTTTCCAACAACTTTTGACTGCACAAGAACCTGATACACCATGACATTTACACTGGAGTTCCATCAAGCGTCGAACTGCCTGGAAACACAAATCACAAATTTGGGGTAAGAAATTCGCAGTTACATCGAAGCAAAAGGAAGCAATTTTATTGTAAATGAAAATTGGGTAAATGAAAACGTGATGAGCCGTGGGACAAGGATGTGTGGTCAATCATAATAAGTGCAAAAGCCTGCACATGACCGCATCCCCTGTATAGCTTGACCAACTCGTCACCCATGTAAAAACAGAGCAGAAGATTTTAACTAGTTGCAAAATTTTAACTAATTGGAAAACGGGGATTCTAAACATGACTGAGGAACCCGAACAGGATATGACGCCATTGTTCAGTATTCTATACCAAATATATGTGATTCATGTGGGTCATGGAATTAGGCCAGGTGGGCGAGCTTGGAAGCGTTACGTTGGAAGAGAGGATGGCATGCAAGCACGAGTATAAAGAACAATTGGGGGCTGAGAACTATAACGTGCTGATTGTGGTAATCTACAATTATCTAATTATGAAATCAAGGCCAGGGAACTGCCCCCGCGTTACTCCTACGATAATTGCCACCTTGCTAGTTGCTATTTAGTAGGTAGACAATGAAGCCATAGGTGGTGGTATGCAATTTGGGAATTTAAACAAATTAATCATAATCCTGCAGCACAGTCATTTATTTAATGAAGCTAAGCTTACGTGTATATTGGATCAGACGAGTTGTCCAAAATATTTAACTACCCCACGTGCTGACGTCACAACATTGATCCAAGTTTTAGAATAGCATTCATTCTTTTACACTAAAAACTTCGCAACTGCATCATTAGATGACTCAGTTTGAAATCTCACTCAACATTGCATTAATATTAAACCATAAGCATAGGGTTAGGAATGGTTTAAAAATCATGCAGCATTACCTGTATTTAAATTTGGGAGAAATTTCATGCTCAGACTGAATATTCGTATTCTATATACTGTCAAACTAGTAGGTTTAAAGTATTCTTTCGCACATTCTGGTTATCGTTCCGTGTTTCGCGCACCAACATAGATTAGGGTTAGGGGTTAGGTCTAAGGTTAGGGTGCATGTGTATATGGAGGTATCCAGTTGACTTTGCAGTACACTATAATATCCATTACATAACGTTTACTATATTGGTGCGCGAAACATGGACACACATTGTAAATTACATGGCGTTACAACTCACTACAGTCTATAGCATTCATATATACTTCTATTTCAGAAGCTCCTTTACTCCTTAGAGAAATGAAAAACCTGTCACTGGTCTATCACTATGCACATTTCACTGTATTTTTTTAAAAATTTGGGGTCCATTTTACTTTCAGCTGCGGGATATAAAAACCCAGAAATTCATGCAGAATAATATGAAATTGGTAATAACGTGCATGCCTTTATAATTTCGAGATTTTGTTGGCATCTTGATTCAATAATAGTTCAAGAGTAGATGGAAATGATAATCCATTTAAATATTTTCCACAGCAACAAGATGATCTTTAAAAAAGACGTTTTTGATGTATTCTTGACAGCTGCATGTTCTCAACATTTTGCTAATTTCACGAGATTCTTATGAAATGAGAAGAGTGCACAATGGAAATTGAGTGTTCAAACAGTCGAAAGTGGCAATACATATAATCATAGTCGGAACAAGTACACTTGATCTAGTGCCCCCTTGGAGGAATGCATTATAAAGTGTGTATGTGTATATATAAAGAGCACTTGCATGAGAGAAAAACACCAATTTTCGTTAATGATTGAGTACTTGTTACTTGACTTAGTTAAGTGGGCAATTATATACTTTAAAGCCATGAATATATCGCACACAATTTCAATTGAAATACACGATATACTAGTTTCCCGTTTGCCATTATTTTAAAATTATAACCTGTTTGGAAGTACGTATTCAATTTAGATGCCAATCCAAGGGCAAACAAGGTCGGTCGAACAAGCGTATATTTATGGAAATTTCATTCAATAAATAAGGGTTAAATCAACTGTTCTCAGAAACCTTTGAAGCTATCATAGCAGGATAGAGTATTATTATTGTTGTACACTGCATTAACTATGTTGTGAACACAGTGACTTACCCTTCGTCCTACTTTGTTGTTGTGGAGGTTCATAAGCGCGGGTGGATCTTGCTGGCTTTCACGGGAGTCAATAAACGTGCGGGCAAACTGTATTCCATAACCAACATTCTCACTACATCCTCCCCATTTAAAGCCATCCTTTTCACTTATCTCTTTAGATTTTTTATCACAATTGCATTCTCTCAGCTCACCCCTGCTGCAAGCTCGTGTCACCTCATACACAACACCAGCTGAAGTTATCGCATGGACAAATGCAGTCTCTTTGTTAGCTACACAGATAAAATAAGATAACATTAGCTTGTAACCAAATATTACAGTAGGACCTCATAACAGGGAAAATATGAACACTTGTAGGTACTATACATGCATTTACCTATATCTATGCATATAGGCGCACAGCAGACAATTCTATGACTATATGTACCATATCCGCACTGGCTCATCGAAACGTCGAAATTCTCTTGAAACGTCGAAATTCTCCTTATATTTTTGAGGGCAGTTTTATAGTTGCATTCCTACCAAACGAAAGCTTGTTCATATTATTGGCACTACCTACACTGGCACAGACAGTTCAAGAACATATATTTTAGCCTGGTTTATTCACTGAACAACTTTTGCCCCTCTGGCGCCCAGTCCCCGACCACAAAAAGGGCAATATGCCCTGGGCCCAACTATTCTTTCAGAATGCAGGATTTTGCCATTCCTAAATTTCAAAATTTTCTCAGGCGAGAATAGCCCGAACCTCCAATGTAATGGAAGTCACGATCGAGGTACCCAAAGTTATACTTTGCATCGGACCCCCATGCCATGCATATATGCCTCTGGGCGGCCGTCACGGGCCGTGTACAGGCTTCCTAGCAGAAATTAAAGACAAAAGACATTTCAAAGAAACATTCTTCTTTTCCCTTACAAAGCCAGAAGTAAAAGTGTCTTTGGCATTCTTGATTATGCGAACCTGCAGTTGTGGTACCTGCCTCGTACCCAGGCGCTTTGGTTGGCTTCTTCGACACTCTATCATCCGCGCAAGATTGTTTCTGACTGGAGCTCGGACTGGAGGGACTGTAATTTCAATTTTCGCAATCTGCTCTCGGTTAGTTCACTCTAACTATATACTCTGAAGAAACATGCAGAACTACAAAAAAACTTTCATGTATGCATGCACTGACACTGTATCAAGTTATTCTTGACAGCCAAGAACCATTATCTACATCGGCATGCATGTCCACACTCAAATTTGTCTTCACAAAATCCTCTTCGAACGTGTTCTCAAACAAATAGTTTTGTTTGTCTTGTTATATATTTAGGAATGTTCTGAACTTTACAAAAACCGTATACTTTGTGGGGCATCGAATATTTTAACAAAAATATGCATAACTCCATAAGATATTAACTTGATATACTTATTTAGTTATTATATTTGAGAGCCTTTTCAAGTATTTGCCTATAACACGCATTTCTGACCAATTTTGCACTTTAATCTTTACAAAGCACTCAACGATATTGGCCCGGCCCCTGTTTTTAATTAATGTTTTCTTTATAATAAAGGAAATTGCCGAGATATATTTGGCACTACCGTTTGGCAAAATCTAAGAAGGATATGAGCATATAATTTATAGGCAGATACTCGGCTATATTTTGACTTTTTTATCTTCTAGATCAATTAGAAACATGCATGCAATATTGTTTGCACGCATCACTGTTACTTATAATAACATTCCTGTAATTCTTGTTATTCTATACATATCTGACAATTCGAATAAATATATATATGAAATGACTAAGTACTATAGATAATACGCAAAACGATGCATTCATCGTGAGTTTGGATGTTGGCCCGTTGAATTATTGTATCACAATTTAATTAAATTAATCGGCTTTTGCCGTTTTGCCATTTGGAATTTTTTTTTCACAAGTACGTGACAGTTCTACGCAGTTTTTAAAATCTGATAAATGGTTTTACGATGTTTAACATAGTTATGGGCTTATAATTAGCATTTAAATGACTACCTTTTCTGAAGAAGTATTGATCAATAAAACAAACCTAGCTGGGCCTGGCCCCTTGTTTAGGTAGAGTTTTGGGCTACAATAAGTTGTCGTGGATTGTAGCTGAACTGCCTGAAAATATCGTTTTTCAATCATCTTCTTCATGACGTTCAGACACCAAGACAGCTTATAAAGCATGATACATAATCGAGTCAAGTCGACAAAGCAATTTCACCGTTCAAATTTTATGAGAAATAATAAAATATGTTTACCATAATTCATAAAGGCTCCTTGTTTCTATCTTGTCATATTGTTGTCAAGGATAACATAATCTATGACGTCTTTCTCGCGGTCATCTACAGACTATACAACCACATGCACTGATCAGTAAATGCCGCCTGGGAAAGTGGGTGATGTTCCCTCTGCATGGACAGTTGACGTGAGAAAAACCGACACTTTTTAACATGAGCCACTCACGATTAAAAACCTGTTTGTTCCATTTTTGTATATACCCATGGATATAGTTTTAAAAAAAACTGGTTAGGAGACAGCTGACGCCAGTAGAAGTGACCTGACCTAATATTTGAAATTCGTCATTCATGAAGTCACGAATACAACTAATAATAATATAGTATAAAAATATAATATATATAGTATAAAAATATAATATAATATAATATAATATAATATAATATAATATAATATAATATAATATAATATAATATAATATATAATATAATATAATATAATATAATATATTCTTCCATTTCCCTATAATCTATATTTTTCGTATTCAACCAGCTTTCTGATATTGAGAGTCAAAATGGTTTCATTGCCTTCTTGTGTCACGTCGAGGTAAATGTGGTTCAGCTTCGCTTTAATTTTTTCACTTTTGTAATCAAGAAATTGGCATCAACTACTGTTGATTTAATATAAATTTGTAACGCGTATTTCACTGTCTAATCTCGTGTCTAATAATGCTTGACATGTTCCTCGAAAATGAATGTAGCTTCTGAATCGAAGAGACTTTAAAATAATGCTGACGTCAGCAATTAAAATGATTTAAACACGTATCAAATTCAAATGCCTTATACTTGTAAAATGGTGCGACATGTAATATCCAAATCTCTTTGAGGCATAACACTTTTATTTTTCCGTGGAACTATACTTCCATTTATTTATTTCTAATTAAACAACAAATAAATTGAACATAAATCATTTAAATCGCCGACAACCATGCCACCTTTAATCTTCCGGCAAAAATTGTTCCATATGAAGTGTTACCCATTTGTCATATGCATGATTATTTAATCTCTAATTCTCGGAAAGACAAGAGTACAAGTAAGTGTCCTAAGACTAAGTGACCTAACGGTTATACGCATTCCCTCTTTAAATAAGTAATAGCTAAATTTTACGCGAGGCAATCGACAGAAGGCACAAAGTGCAGGCCAAAACTCCATGATCGAAAAATAGCTACATATATTTACTTACATCTGTGCATGAGCTTTCCAAAAACAGAGCTATCTTCGTCAATCGTCGAGCAATTCCAACGATCATGCTTGAATTGTTTCTGACACTGTTCCAACCCTTGTTTTGCTCCTCTCCCAATACTCGTCATTACTTCGGGATTCTCTCGGCAGAGTGTTCGCTGTGTCCCAACCAGACCTACTACGTTGTTACACATGACTTTCGCACCAAGGGCATACACCTTTGACATATACCTAAAACGATGCCAGATATTCATTTTTAAAAGGCAACATTGAATTGTCAACTCTGTCAATAAAGTCAACTCAAGCCCTATTTGAACCTGCATGTTCGACGAATTGTACTGATGACGCTCTATAACATTCTCTTACATCAGTTCTTTGATATGGTGCTACACATGGTGGTCACTTTAACATTATTTGCTCGCTCTGATAAATGTCGATCAGTGGTATTGACATTTATGAGAGCGACCAAATAATGCTACATGTTTCCATTACATGTGGTGTTACCGAGCACAGGACAACACTCTGCGGTCACTGTCTTTCCTTTTAGAGTTGACCACTACGCGCTGCACTGCCCCACATACTGAAACGCACCCATACCGAGGCAATTGAAGAGAGCAAAAGTAAAAAATCCAGAGCAGAGCGTTGACAATTTTGCTAACTGGCTTTATCTTCGCTAATTAATATAAAGAAATGATATAATTTTTGTTGCTTACATCCAGTTTCCATTCGAAAGAATGATAAGATTTGATAAAAGAACTGCAAAGAACAATCCTTGTAAAGCAAAAAGCTCCATAGCGATGTCTTCAGCTTGACAGTAAAACAGTAAGTGAGTAGCAGACAAACATATGACACTGGTTATAAGGATGCGCACTTAAGCGCACAGGAAAGTGGGATACGGTTGTTGAATGCCAGTCATTAAGTAGCAATTAAGGAGGGAAGAATGATAATGATGGCGCTAAACGATATGAACTGAAGCCTTTGGAGTTAGATAAAGCACGAAAAATTACATAGCAAGTGCATATAAAGCATTCTATGGGGGTGAAACAGTTTCCTTTAACCTAGAATAGCCCGATTATAGCATGATATATGAATCACTACTTCCGCCATTGAGCATTCTTTCACAAGATTTATATTTATAAAAGCGATAAACATAGCACTTTAATATCAATTAAATGGTTTGTTTGTATTAATATTAGCCTTGTATCGTCGATCGGACATGGATTACAGACAATATTCTATCGAAGGTAATTTTTAGTTAAACACGTCTAAACATGCAAATATCTAGGCGAGGCTTCCTTTACAAAAAATGCCAGCTAATAATTATTAAGCGAATTGTTCCGTGTAGCCTTTACAGTTGCCGTAAATGTCTCAACCGATCAGCCCAGAATTAATTCCGAAATCAAAGGATTAATCCTTTAATTGATTTGTCTATTGAAGATCAATGTCGAAATGATCTCCCGTCGGTGCCTTTCAACTGAGCAATGGAAGTTAGGCGGTAGGCGTGAACGGCATCGGACGGTGTCTTTGCAACTTTCGACTGCCTTTGTAAGGTAAGATACAAATAGCCAGATTAGGAGATTGTTATTCACATGCATGTATCGTTAATTGACGACTGCTGATGATGCATACTTAGCGGCAAGTCTATACTTTTAATCGTCTGACACATGTTGTAAAATAAATAAAATAATTGAGCACAAATTAGCAGGTCTAGAACTCACTGTCTTTGTAAATATGGCAAAAGGGATTATACAACAGTGACGCAGTGATTGGTGTTCACTGTAAACAGTTTTAGAGCGCCCTGGTTTAATTCTGTACCTCGACATTCCTACGCTTTAAGTGTAAAGCGCTTCTTAAGGTCCATACAGACCGAACGCGATTCGACAACGCGACGCGAATTTTCAGTTTTTAAAACCAAATAAAACCGTAAACGGATAAAAATTTTACAAGATATGCAGACCAAACAGCTAAAATTGCTTAAATGGTTCCGAATATGTGAAAATATTAAAGAGTTAAATGTCATTGAAAATTCGCGTCGCGTTGCCAAATCGCGTCCGATCTGTGTGGGCCTTTAGTCTTGTTTCCATTTGGTACAAAATTTTGTGGCATATCTGAAATAGTCAGGATCTATCTTGTGTGCAAATTTTTTTTTTTGTTATTGTGTTTCTCACTCATTGTCATTGGTGAGTGGATTTCCAAACAGGCTGTTGGAGTGTTGCCCAATTGATACAAGTATGACACAAGGGAATCCGAGGTACCTATACGTACCTTATCCGAGAAAACGCGAAAGTCTAACCATTTCCTGATGTTAATGTAAAGTCTGTAAAGGTAGCTCTTTCTCTTCAATTATTTTAAGACCATGAGTAGAGGTCCGACCAAGGATTGAATCCGGGACGGGGTCTAAAGTGGCCATGACATCACAATCTGATTGTTTATATCGACACAATATTTCATGATTATAACGACTATAAATAAAGTTTTTATCAGAAGGCAAGAATATTATTATAAAGTCAAGCGGATGCCAGTAATCATAGTTGTGAAGGCTCACTGATTACAGAACATGCTACTAAATCCGGTCATTATTTGATATTTTTAACTTGGCAGGGAAAGTGCTTTCAAAAAATTGTCACTTATTGTGTTTCCAACTTGATTTTTGTGCCTCGCAAAACGGAAACTAAATACCATGGGCACTGAAACAAAATTGAATTCATGTTGTATGCCTACAAAATATTCTCATAAACAAAGACTCTTTTTATTCTTATGTTGCTGTACGCATTTTTCATAATTAAAATACCACGATTTCTTGTAAAATTTGAAACAGGGATTTTGTTAAGAATCTTACTAGACTATTCAACGCCAGGCAAAGAAAAATTTTACGGTATTAGGCAATAAAGAGTAAATGAACTTGCTGTTTTAAAACTAAAATACATAATAATTCTTTCGACGCAAGAAAGAACTGAATATGAAACGAAAACGTTCAACGAAAATTTTGCCAAGAAAGTTCGAACCTGCCGTTTGCCGTTCCCGGAAACGTGAAGCTTAAACTCCCTAATTTTGCTGCCATATCTAGTGCGATTTTCGTCTTGTTAGTTATATGCATGTGAACGAGTAGAGTATTAATGTTCTGAGTATATGTATACCCTAGCTCATCTGAACATAATTCATCCACTCGTTCATATCCAGCAGAAGAAGAAAATCGCGGCAAAAATTATAAGTGCATAATGTTTGAAAATAAAAAAATGGCATATTCTGAAGAATTGCATCTCAATCGGTATAGGAAATTTGTAAACGGCATATATTCTGAATAATTGCCAATTTTGAATTGGAAACTTAAATTTATCATGTGTTGACTCGAATATTGACAAGATGCTATTCTATAAAATGATGTTGTTATTTGATATTTAAACTTTTTACAACAGAACTGCCTCATTCTAAATGCATTTTTGTTTCATTAATTTCAGCGTGTCAGTAAAACAGACCACAGGCTTATTTTATATTTGATTTCGAAATATTTTATTCGATCATGTTCCGTATCAATTTTGTTTCATATAAAAAATAAATAAAAGTTTCGATATATTTATTCAGTTATTTCTATTTGTTAGGAAACGTCTATTTGTTAGGAAACGTACACAAATCGTCATTTTAAGGGTTAAGATAGGTTGTCAGTAATAATATACTTTTAACCGAATTTCCTTAAATCGAACAAGTCGCATACGAGTTGATGGGAGTGAAATGGATATTACCATGCGCTGATGCGCATATAGCCATAGCCCATAGGAAAATTCTCATCAAAATTTGAATCAGCTCAAAGTTGTAGTGAGAGTTGATGATGAGGGTGCATGAAAGTCGATGAGTCTTATAGGATCAAACAGGAGGGAGAGTTGCAACTCTCATCAACTGTCAATACTTCCTCACTTGACTGGGGCTTTATATGAAAGCTCACGAAATATAATGGGGCCGGGGGGGGGGACTGCATCCTGTACATGTCTTGCTAAATATGGAAAAGATTCTCCTTCCTTTAAATTCTGGCGAAATAAGGTCCAGAATTTAGTTATAATGAGTGCAAGAAATCATATCGATTATAGTTAAACATTTGAAAAACTCTATTGTAACTAAATCATGGAACGAAGTTAAAAACCTCTATAGATCTCTGGCATGCAGTCTATATAGGCTTACCGATAAAAAAGTAAATGGTTTCGAAACTTTAATCATGCAGATAGTATTGAATCGATTAATACGCTTTGCGTTTGTGAAAGAATAAATCAGTTCTTTGTAAATCTCAGCGATTTTTTCCCACTATCCATGGAGGATATTTCACCATTCCATGCAGTTGATACAGTAGCTCCAAAATTTCAGATGAACTTTTTGTATCGATAGATGAGGTCTACAATAATCTGCGTTGTGTGGTTAAAATTAAAAAGGCTCCTAGCCCAACCAGATGGAATTCCAAACATAGTCCTAAAACAGATTACCTTGAATTTGCACCGGTAATTGAGGATATTTATAATGCACCATTTGACGTAATGGTTAATTATATATCACCACTTCTCAAGACTGCAGTTATATTACTCCGCTTCCCAAGCAAAGTCCGCCTATCTGGCTATCTCCATTCAAAACGCCAATTGGATAAAATGCAGCTTACCGTGGGCGGGAAATCAATGGAACAAGCTTTAGAATATATACTTCATTTAGCCTTAAAACTCTTAACAAAGGCAATTGTTCGTTAAGCTTTTTCTTTGCTGACTTGAATATGAGTTATTAAGATCCGTTTTGGAGTATGTTTCGGTAGTCTTTTCTGGTATCCCACACTTTCTTAATTCTTATATAGTGACAACTATATTATCTGAGTTATATAAGATCCGTTTTGGAGTATGCTTCGGTAGTCTTTTCTGGTATCCCACACTTTCTTAATTCTTATATAGTGACAACTATATTATCTGAGTTATATAAGATCCGTTTTGGAGTATGCTTCGGTAGTCTTTTCTGGTATCCCACACTTTCTTAATTCTTATATAGTGACAACTATATTATCTGAGTTATATAAGATCCGTTTTGGAGTATGCTTCGGTAGTCTTTTCTGGTATCCCACACTTTCTTAATTCTTATATAGTGACAACTATATTATCTGAGTTATATAAGATCCGTTTTGGAGTATGCTTCGGTAGTCTTTTCTGGTATCCCACACTTTCTTAATTCTTATATAGTGACAACTATATTATCTGAGTTATGTAAGATCCGTTTTGGAGTATGCTTCGGTAGTCTTTTCTGGTATCCCACACTTTCTTAATTCTTATATAGTGACAACTATATTATCTGAGTTATATAAGATCCGTTTTGGAGTATGTTTCGGTAGTCTTTTCTGGTATCCCACACTTTCTTAATTCTTATATAGTGACAACTATATTATCTGAGTTATATAAGATCCGTTTTGGAGTATGCTTCGGTAGTCTTTTCTGGTATCCCACACTTTCTTAATTCTTATATAGTGACAACTATATTATCTGAGTTATATAAGATCCGTTTTGGAGTATGCTTCGGTAGTCTTTTCTGGTATCCCACACTTTCTTAATTCTTATATAGTGACAACTATATTATCTGAGTTATATAAGATCCGTTTTGGAGTATGCTTCGGTAGTCTTTTCTGGTATCCCACACTTTCTTAATTCTTATATAGTGACAACTATATTATCTGAGTTATGTAAGATCCGTTTTGGAGTATGCTTCGGTAGTCTTTTCTGGTATCCCACACTTTCTTAATTCTTATATAGTGACAACTATATTATCTGAGTTATGTAAGATCCGTTTTGGAGTATGCTTCGGTAGTCTTTTCTGGTATCCCACACTTTCTTAATTCTTATATAGTGACAACTTGAAGAGTTCAAAAACGTTCACTTCCATGATATACCCCTCCCATTCCTATATATATGATGAAGTTTTAATATATACACTGCGGCGTTGAACCCCTCCGCATGCAAGATATAGCGTGTGAAAAATTTGTTGAGAAAATTAAACCTGGTAATCCACTACTCTTTTATCCATAATCGAACCGTTTCATTAAACCACACCTACAATCTTAGATCAGGGAAATCCAAGGAAAAAATATATATATATGTGCAGACAGTAAAGACAAAGTACGCGAACTACTACTAAACCCCTTACTCATTTTATCGTACGTGTATTTAGCATTTCCATTGGCCTATAAATTATTCATTTTTATTCAATGTAAATTACTTTCATATTAATGCTAATCCTTTTATATTAATATAACTTATTAGTTATATATTGACATTGTTAGATATTTATCATAAATGTTTTAACATATGTCGTTCTAGTAACCTGTATAATTCAGTTTCTATACTGCAAGAGGTTTTTAATAAATTATTATAATATTATAATCTTGAACACTCTGTGCCTTGTGCCATGAGTAGCTAGTGCCAATATTATACAAGAAATCTTCGGATTGATAGTGAGGCAGCCAAGGGCGTAGGAAGCTTAGAAAAGTTGGGGGGGCAGGCTTTGAGGGGCACTTTAAAAAAAAAGCATCTCAAAATTTTTTGGAACCCCCCGTCGCAAAAAAAAATTTGGTCAGTGTACCATTTTAGGGGTAAAAAAATTTTCCGGACAAACCAACATATCATATTTTTCTCGGAAACTAAAACATTTTTCGGGAAAAAACATAGATTGAAGTTTTCAAAAGTTTCGTTTGGACAAAAAATGCAAATTTTATGAAAATCTTTCAGGCACAAAAAGGGCACTTTGCTCCTGGAAAAAGGGCACTTGCCAAAACTTGGGGGGGAGCATGGCCACCCTGGCCCCCCGGTTCCTACGCCCCTGGAGGCAGCTACCTGAAAAATACAAGGAGCACTTGTATTATTATACACCCACTTAACGACAAGTAATTTTTGTGAAAACAACATCATCCCCTGCTCCTTGAGGTTTGCTAATTTACACACATCTAAAAATTCATGTTGCTGCCGGTTCAAAATTAAACATCGGATTAAATATCTAGGTGCTCTCTTCGATTGATTCGTCCGGTATCATGCGACATGTCTAAACTGGAAGCATAAAATCAGATCGTGAACTTGGAAGCCTATATAGTATCAGCGTGTATATGAAATTTCGCAATTCTGACTGGCTGAGCGCAGTGCAGTTTTACCGTAATACAGTGCCATAAATGTAATTTAGTGTTCAAATTAGTGTTCAAATTCTATCAGAAACACTTTGAAAGATTATGAATTTAGAAACAAAATACAGGTGATTACTTGCATAATTTTCGAGAAATTTAAAGAAAATGCGATGTAGCCATTTTCCAAACTGATAAATTTTGAAAAGGGAGTGTATTGGTTACCATGCTATTACATTTATTTCAAATCGAACGCGTAATTGTTGCTTGATTTTGCAGATTTGATTGCATGACTGGAATGTATTAAAGTCAAGAGATAAAATGCAGAAAAGCCAAGGAATCTTACAGTACCACTGATCACATGTTGAAGATTCCAGACAGCAATCGGAAATACTAGAGAGCAATTACGAATGTAGTTGTTTTGTAACTAGAACCAACCATAACACTTATATACAGTCCACTAATAGCCGGTTGATGTCAAAGTTTGCCGGAAGGGATTACAAATGATCATTTTCACAAAAAACTTTCATTTTCTTCTGTTACGATTTAAGTTGTATATACAGCTATTTCAATTAAGGTTGTCCCCCGAGCAAAGCGGAAAAGTCGAATACGAGCGCGAAAGGCTGCTGGGAATCGCTAATAAATTCATGCATTCATTTATTAGCGATTCCCAGCAGCCTTTCGCGCTCGTATTCGACTTTTCCGCTTTGCTCGGAGGACAACCTTAATTGAAATAGCTGTATGCGCATGCCTATGTTGCTTTTGAAATGTATTTTTGCCGTGAAATTATCCAACATATCATAACACGTAGTATTAGGGATTATCCTTAAATGTGGTCCTAATCTGCAGGTCCTAGTCCAAATCTGACGACCTTTTCTTCTTCTTCTTCTAACGTCCCCACGCCTTCGCGTCCGTGCAGCCTTCCATTTAAGGCCATTACTTTTATAGCCAAAAGTTTTGTCTAATGTAATACTTGTGGCATTGTTAAATTCATAAATATAAAGCATATCCTTAATCTTAGCAAATTTGACATTTAAGGATAATCCCTATATAATACTACTTGTGAGGATATGCTGGAAATGATATAGTTGGAAGTTTGGTCGATATAGGGTGCTTATAGTGGGAATAGTATGACTCTATTTTTTATAATAATGTTTCTTGAAAACTAAAAGATTGAAAATAATGAAATCCTGGATGCAAGATCTACAAAGTTAGCTATATCTAACATATTTTTTACAATTATTAAACGTTAAATATTTTCAAATGCCTTTGGAAGCTTATTTGCTTACAAACGCAACATAAAATCCTCACATATAAGGCAGAGTATGACGCATGGGAAATATTAGATAGTTTTCTCGGGTAGAGTGCTTCTATAGCCGCCACATTTGGTGGCTTCACTTTTGCGGCCTTGTTAAAATCGAACACTTAAGAAGAGGGATGTTCTATTGCACATAACCATATTTAGTCAAAGTTTATTTAACATTCGAAGTTTGCCACGTCATGGTACAAACTTAAATTTCCTATATCTTATGATAGTACAATCACCATGGTTATATATATACACCAAAATTAAGTCGTGAGAAAAGAAATTGTTTGAATTTTTATTACACAATAAAAATCTTTGTTTGCCAAAACACCGGATAAATAAAGCCAAACAAAGGACCTCACAAATAAGTTGAGATGGAAGTTATACCACTTCACTTTACTGCCATTAGTTTGAGGTCCTTGTGTGGAGGTGGCCCTCCTCGGATTTTCAGTATAAAACGGCATTGTAACTCAAGGATGTTCTTAATGAATAATGACGATGATTAAAGAGTAACTATCAAGGGTTAATTATTGAGCGTGGGATCGTACTGTAGTGCACGCATGAGTTAGATATATCGGTACATTACACGTTGAAGATCATGTACATGTAACTTCGCGGGTCAATTGTAATTGATAAAACCTTGTCATGTAATGTGTAAACTAAATAGAAAAGCTTCCAATAAGTACGAAACTATTACTATTGGTGGTGGGGGTTCACGGTCCTACCCAGTTCACTGCGCGGATATCACTATATGACGCGCTCGTGGAAATTGCATGGTAGCTGGTATCCTACACACAACAACCCCTTTTTTAGGGGAAAAATTTTTTCCCCCAAGTACGATGTAATTGCTTTACAGCGACTTTCACCTCAATTTTTCATACCAAATTTCGTTACTTTCGGCAGACTTGTTAGAACAACTTGTTGCGAGTCTGTTGGCCTCATCAACGTTAATGTTACAAGATGATAACAACTTGTTCCAGACTTGTCAACAACTGGAAACAAGCAGTGCGAACACAGTTTTGACATGCGAGATTTTCACGCGTGTAAGAAGTACTGTTTAATAAACGAGCAGGAGTGTTTTATTAGGTTTAAAGCCACGAGCGCGCAGCGCGAGTGGCTTTAGACCTAATAAAACACGACCTGCGAGTTTATTAAACGACTTCAAACACGACTACAAATTCAATAGATATACTGCCTTATTAGTATTCTTTATATAAAAAATACTAATGAGGACACGACTACAATAGATACTGCCTTATTAGTATTCTTTATATAAAGAATACTAATTAGAAGTGTTTTATCAGGTTTAAAGCCACTGCACGTGACATATTATGGTTGACATGATTTGTCAATAAGCTTATGAATTATTAATGAGTGTAAGAAATGACATTTTAGCAAAATTTTCTCTCATGCATATATTGTCCCGCGTGTATACTAACACAACAGCGTAGCAAACCGCCAAAGCGTCTCGGCCGTCTGGGTAGGAGGGTGCCGTTTCTCGTATTCCAGGCCAAAACCCGAAAATTTATACTGTTTCCAATTTCAGACCATAACAAGTCAAAATCATACCCTTCAAGTTGGCCGCACAAAAATATACAGGATATAACTAAAAGGTAATCCAAATTTATCGTGCTCTTGTGCGCTCAATCAATTGAAATCACATATTTCGTTTTTACATATTATTCAAAAACTGATTAATAATTCAGGAGCAAAACACAAAGAAAAATCATAAGCGTGTCGTGGTTTTATATGTGATAAAAAATCACGTCAATTTACATAAACTTTAGCTTTGATTTTCTCGGTTTATAGACAAAGGTTATTTTGAAAATTACTTCGCCAATGAACTCGTATTAGGCTGCGTCCAGACTGGGTGCCCGGCACTGGTGCCCGGCACTTGTTTTGGCTCCCAGTTTGAACACGACGCTTTCAAATGAAATTGGGCACAGTGCCCAAGAACGGGCACCACCTCTAGAGGTAGTACTCAACAACGGCACTGTGCTCAACATGTTTTGTGAACCAATTTGAACATTGGGCACCAGTGCCGGGCACTCAGTCTGAACGAGCCCTAAGATGAGTCGTTTTTGAAGCTATTTAAAGCACTTGTAGTCGTGTTTTATCACATATAAAACACTCCGCTACGCGTCGTGTTTGATATGTGATAAAACACTCCTATATACGCATGCTTTAAATAGTACGTAAAGATTAGAGGGTTTTAGCTTTTGAATGACACCTTTTCTGCATCGTTGAAATCACATTTTTCTACTTATATTATGCACAATTAATTTAAAAAGCAGTACATAATAAAAAAATGAGCAATTAATCACTGACGTGTCTTTCCAAACAATAAGCTTAAAACAGAAGTGAGAACATTTATTAGCAATTATGTAATAACTTTATCCCATGCGTTAAGGGCTTTTTAAATTAGAACTTATAGAAGTCATAATTTTAGATCCAAATGAGATATATTTTCACTTGTTTTGCACCAAACATTCCCAATGATGGAAAAGTGCGATTTTGTCCGACAATTTTTATTCGATTAATATTTGGTAATTTTCCCTTATAATGATACAAAATAGGTGTCATTGGACAGTTAAAAGCCTGAACTGGTTTCGCTGCTGTTTAAAGATTCATATCCTGCAGCACACGGGCCAGGGCCGCCCAGAGGTTGGCGGGGGCCCAGGGCAAATTTTTTTTTAGGGCCCCCTATCTAAAAAAATTTTCCCGGAAAAATTTTTTTCCGGAGAACAACCACACCCCCCCCCCACCCCCCCGTCGCCAAAAAATTTTCGATCAGTGTACCATTTTAGGGGTAAAATATTTTTTCCGGACGAGTACATTGCAATTGCTTTCGACGGACTTTATCTCATTTTTTTATGCCAAAATTCGGTACTTAGCCCAAGAAAACAGATATCTTGTCCTTTGCGCGGAAATATTTAACACACAAAAAAGGCTGGGGCCCAACAAAAATTTTTCAGGGGCCCCCAGCAACTCGGGGCCCAGGGCAATTTGCCCCCTCT
>CACRXK020003842.1:12219-34303 GCA_902702795.2 Paramuricea clavata | reverse complement strand
TTGTTAATATTTTTTGAATTATTTTGTTATTTTAAAATATTATAACGGTTAAATATTCAAAATATATAGGACGTTCAGAGATTGGGCCGCCTGTGGTTTGAATTGAATTTACTTAACGCGAAATAAATACTAAAATGGGAATTTTCTATGCTGGGTTAGTAGAAGAAAAAGCATAATTTTAATTGTATGTAATTTCGATGAATACTATAAAAAAATTATACGCATTGTTTATATAAATTAGCTAACATTTTAACATTTATTACGATAGTAGCGACGTTTGTTTTAGCCACGTAAAAATTATACGCATTGTTTATATAAATTAGCTAACATTTTAACATTTATTACGATTAGTAGCGACGTTTGTTTTAGCCACGTAACAGTAGCGACGTTTGTTTTAGCCACGTAGCTAAACTACTAGTAGCGACGTTTGTTTTAGCCACGTTCTGCCTTAAGGGCACTAGGTGCGATTTTTCTCATTGCCTGCCTTAAGGGCACTAGGTGCGATTTTTCTCATTGCGCCACTTTTCCTCATAGCATACAGCCAATAAGGTCTATCAAAAATTATCCTACTCCTCCGCCTTTTTACGACAATCGACAGCCTATAGTCCCACAACAAAAAAAACACTGGTCCGGTTACAATCAAAGCGTTCCATGGCACCCCAATGGACTGGGGTTTTTTTAATCTCCCCCGAAACCGCTAATGGAAACCCCTTTATGCCCTCCCTACAACTTCCAAGTTCCTCCCTATTGCAGGGCACGGTATGCAGAAACACTGGTGTAATCCCTGTCGTTAGCGCTAATACTCACAAGATCCCTGTGAGAATTACTAACAACCGTGCAAAAACCGTCGTTAACCACATTAATAATCATAGACAACTGAAATTAGTCAGTACTTCAATACATGACTCGACCTCTGTGTTGCGGAAACGTTTACGCTTTGCTTGTGTTAATTCGCGCTCTGTAAGGAACAAGATCGCCGTTATCATTGATCATATGGTTGATAGCGGTATTGATATATGTACTATCACTGAAACGTGGTTGAAGGAATGTGACTCTGTCAGCATTGCTGGACTATCTACTGCAGGATTTGTGTAGTTAGATCTTTCCCAAGACAGTCTGGTAGAAGTGGTGGCGGCACGGGTATTCTGTGCAAAGAATCGTTAAATGTAAAATCCCGTGAATGTGGGGAATTTAATTCGTTTGAATTCTCGGAGTGAAATGTTTGTGTGCACAAGCAAACCATTAAAGTGGTGACAATCTATCGACCTCCTTACTCGGAAGATCACCCGGTTTCATCAAATGTGTTTTTCGAAAAGTTTTCATCATACTTGGAGAACATCGTTATGATTCCCGAAGTACTCTTGATTACAGGTGATTTTAATTTTCACGTTGATTGTCCAACCGAAGCAGATGCAAAAAAGTTTTCGACTTAATGAATACTTTTGGACTTATCCAACATGTTCATGTCCCAACTCATTCATCAGGTCATACCCTTGATTTGATTATCACTAGATCAATCAATGATGTCACAATCACCTCTCCTTTGGCGACGTTTGCTTTGTCTGATCATTTTTTTGTTGAATGTTTGTTGGATATTCCTCGCCCAAACATCCTAGTTAAAGAAGTTTGCTATCGCAAAGTTAAACATATTGACCTCAATGCCTTTAAAGCTGATATATGCGCCTCAGATCTATTTCAGAAAACTTGGTCAAGTGTTAATGATATGTCAAAATGCTATGATATTACCCTACGTTTTATTCTCGATAAGCATGCTCCTTTGAAATCGAAAGTTATGACTGTTCGACCAATGGTTCCTTGGTTTAATGATAGTTTAAAGAAGCTGAAAGCTAAACGTAGGAAACTGGAAAGAATCATGCTTACATCGAAACTTGAATGTGATAAGAATGCTTATCGTAAGGTACGCGATGACTACAGTGCTATATTGAATGACACCAGAAAAATGTTTTATTCCAACCTTATTGACAAATCTGCTGGTGATTCTAGAAAATCATTCCAAATTGTGAACTCTTTGAGCAAAGAACGTCTAGTTGAGGAGTTTTCTGAAAATCGCGATCCTTCCATCCTTGCTAACGAGTTTGGTGAGTTCTTTTGTAAGAAAATTGAACTCGTGAAATCAAAGATTGACGAGATTTCCATTAACCCACCTAATGTTCCATTTCATCTGCCTGAAGTGAAATTGGATGAATTTTCTTCGGTTTCTGAGGATGAAGTTCGGAGGATTATCCTTGAATCTTCGAATGCTTCCAGTAAGTTGGACCCTATTCCTACATCATTGGTTAAACTCTGTTGTCATGAATTGGCCCCAATCATCGCTGAAGTCATTAGTCTCTCTTTCTCTGAAGGAATTGTACCCGATCATTGGAAAATAGCGCTAGTTCTACCTCTTTTGAAGAAATTTGGGCTTGATTTTATGTTTGAAAACTTCAGACCTATAAGCAACCTGCCATTTGTTGCCAAGTCTGCTGAGAAGGCAGCGATCTCTCAGTTATCCATACATTGTGCTGAAAATGCCCCTTTTCCCGAGTATCAATCAGCGTATCGGAAAAATCACTCAACAGAAACAGTTTTACTAAAAGTCCAGCAAGGTTGGGTTGACTACAAAGTTTTTGTAGTTCGCTATAACTACAGCTACTTCAAAAATATGTAGTCAGCTACAACTACTGCTACTTTTGAACAAAGGTAGTTCGCTACTGATTACAGCTACTGCTTAAAAAATGTAGCGAACTATTTCGCTATTTCGCTACTCTATATTTTTTAGTTTTGCGGTATTTGGAGCATCCAGTAGCTCAGACTGTAATATAACCTATAACAAATCGACTTACGAGTAGCAACAGTAAACAAAAAGGGTCAAAGCAACATTTTTATAAGCACTACAGTGTTCAGGACTGCCACTTTTCATTGCGCTAAAATAATCTTTACCGGCCTACAGTGTTCAGGAGTGCCACTTTTCGTTGCGCTAAAATAATCTTTACTCTATAAAATAATCTTTTAAGCAAACCGTGTCTTAATATCATTCTATTCTATGAACGGTTGCTAACAATTTTAAAAAGTAGCGAATAGCGATTCGCTGTTTGAAAAGTAGTCAACTATTTGGCTACTTTTAGGCAAAATGTAGTTCGCTACAACTACAACTACTGTTTTAAAAAAGTAGTCAAAAACTACTGGCTACTTGAAAATTGTAGTTCGCTACAGTAGCGAACTACAACTACTTCGCTACTACCCACCCTTGAAGTCCAGAACGACATTCTCCTCAGTATGGATAGTCAGGAGGTTACGCTTCTTGTGCTTATCGACCTAAGTGCCGCATTTGATACTATCGACCATGTTATCTTACTGGAGACACTTGAAAAAGACTTTGGCGTAACTGGAAATACCCTCAAATGGCTGACATCTTATTTATCCGAGAGAAAACAAACAATTTTAATTAAAGACCATGAATCGGAAGTTTTCAATCTTCAATCGGGAGTTCCGCAGGGTAGCTGCCTTGGCCCTGTCCTCTTCATACTCTATGTGGCTGGGTTATTTAAGGTTATTGACAAACATCTTCCCAATGCACATACGTATGCAGATGACACCCAGATTTATCATTCGTTTCGGCCGGATACATCTTTATCGCAAGATGCTGCACTAAAGAGTATTGAAAACTGTGTTGCTGACATTCGTGCCTGGATGCTTTCTAACCGTCTCTTGATAAATGATTCCAAGACTGAATTTATTATCATCGGTTCAAAGCAGCAAATGTCAAAGATTAACATCAATGAAATTACAGTTGGTGAATCTACGATCGAGCCTGTGGAGGTGGTTCAAAGCCTCGGAATGTGGTTTGACTCACATATGTCGATGGATATTCACATTGGAAAAGTGTGTAGTAAGGCGTTTCGCAGCCTCTATAATATCCGGCAGATAAGGAAATTCCTTTCAGAAGATACAACAAAGATTTTGGTTCATGCTTTTGTTACTTCACACCTGGACTACTGTAACTCATTGTTTTATGGTCTCCCACAGTTTCAATATGATAGGTTACAAAGAGTTCTCAATGCTGCAGCACGTGTGGTCTGTCTAATCCCCAAATTCGATCATATTATTCCCGTTTTGATTGGCCTTCATTGGCTTCCTGTACGGTATCGGGTGATTTTCAAGATTTTGTTGCTGGTGTACAAGGCTCTTCATGCTAATGCACCGCCTTATACCTCAGACCTTCTGACACCTAAGCATATTGGTTGCTACAGCCTGCGCTCGAATGAGCAAAACTTGCTAATAGTTCCTAAGACAATGAGGAAAACGTTTGGCGACAGAGCTTTTGCCAAGGCTGGTCCATTTTTGTGGAATGAACTCCCCGCTGACATTCGTGAAGCGTCAATAGTGGAAACTTTTAAAAGCAGACTTAAGACCTTTCTTTTTAAAAAGGCATTTTATCTTTAAATAGAACAGTAAATTTGAACTTCCCGCTGACGTTCGTGAGGCGTCAACAGTGGAAACTTTTAAAAACAGACTTAAGACCTTTCTTTTTTAAAGAGGCATTTTATCTTTAAATATAATAGTAAATTTTAAACATGTATATATAGGTATCATCTCATACTTTATAACATTTTATTTGAATTTGTAATGATAGCGCTTTAGAATATTTATAGTTTTTAGCGCTTTATAAATTAATAAATTATTATTTATTATTATTAAAATAAACCATAAGCATTCTGATCAGTTATTTAATTAACAAAAATATCAATTTTATAAATAATCGAATTTCAATATTTTTCTTTGAAAAAAATATATTCGTGAGCTCCATAGCTGAGAATAAATTTCAAAAGTTTGTGAGTTAAAATTCGCAAATTTGATATTTTTGTTAAATAACTGATCAGAATGCTTATAGTTTATTTTGTTACGTGGCTAAAACAAACGTCGCTACTATCGTAATAAATGTGAAAATGTTAGCTAATTTATATGTCTTATATAAACAATGCGTATAATTTTTTTTATAGTATTCATCGAAATTACATACAATTAAAATTTTGCTTTTTCTTTTACTAACCCAAGCATATAAAATTCCTATTTTTATTAGTATTTATTTCGCGTTAAGTAAATTCAATTCAAACTTCATAAATAACATTTTGATACTGATGTCGGTCGTAAGCCGTGTTTACACTACGAGCCTAAGCCTGGCCTAGCTGCCTAGCTTTGGACTAGATTTTTGTAGTGTAAACGCACTTTGGGCCTGGCCTATAGGTTAGAAAATGTGGAACACCTGTTCTGATGGCCCAGATTTCCTGATCTAGGCCAGGTCGAAGTGCGTTTACACTACAAAAATCTAGTCCAAAGCTAGGCCTAGGCTCGTAGTGTAAACACGGTTATAAATTCGAATGTACATTTTTGTGTCGTATTTTGTCATGCCGTCGCCACAGAAAAAACAGAACATATTGATAAAAATTCTAGGCCTAGGGGGAATGGAAACACGTGGAATGTACTATTATACTTATAGTTTTTTTAAATCAATCAACTGAATCAAGGAAAGAATAATCGGTCTTTCTGAATTCTGATATATTTTTAAAATATACAAGTTCGTGACATTTATGAATCTGGTCAGACTGAATGAATGTAGCATAACATTCAAAAACAAAGCTCTCTCAGCGCGTCAGGAAAAGAATATTACGAGTATATTTACAAAAAGGGTTTTACTAGCTGTGGTGGTTTCTTTCATCTGAGATATGTTAGTCAGAAAGAAATTGTTTACTTTTAGCGCCTCTCAAGAAATATGTTAATTAGCTATAAATTATGCAAAAATTTTGATTATGGGCTCCCGAAAATCTTAACTCGCGCCAAATATAGATTGATACCCGCAGGTTTTTCTTCAGATCTTCTGAAAATAAGTATAAGTCATTACAGCCAAACACATTTCAGCGTAATTTCAGATCCCCATTTGGAGATCTCAGGCTTCAATTTTGTGTAATTTTGTAGACCGAACAAGAAGCAAAAAGCGGTGCGCCGTCAAGTTGCTGTCGTCTATTCACGATTTATTCAAATGCTCTTATTTTTTGGAACAAGGAACTTGAATTGTATCTTAACTTGATGATCTAGTTGAAATTTGGAAATAGTTAGGCGTTTTGACTCAGCGCGGCTCTACAATTTACCGAAATTCAACCTTCGATTTTGCTTGAAAATAGCTCTGCACGGGTAAAATGAGTTTCGGCGTCTAGCGAAGCCATAAAAAAGAATTTTCAAAAAATAAATTTATTTTGGACACTTGTATACCAATGCCTTTCAACACACAAAAAATAAAGGAATTCTATTTTCCGAAGTCAAAGTCATCGGACCGCTCTTGGCGGGACTGCCACTTAAATGCTGTTTTTTCAACCTGGGTTGAATTTTCCTGTCGATTACATGGCGATTTTTAGCCCGGCCAACCGGGTTGAAATTTTCAGCCCGGGTAGCTCCAACCGGGCTAAAACTTCAGCACAAGCTGAAATTTCTGTCATGCAATCATTTGCTGTGTTTTAATAGGATTTTATGCTCAGGCCGAGCTGAAATTTCTCAGCCATGCTGAAAACTCTCCATTTAATCAGCCCCTTAACCAGGTTTGAATTGTTTGGTTTGATAAGGCCTGTATGATGACTATATCATGATAGCAGTGTAATTGTGAAAATCTAACCAACTAACCATGGAGGCATTTGTAATTAATATATTAGTTTTGGGAGTCATAAATTAGCCAACCCATTGTTATATTTTCAAACCTATGGTTCAATTAATCTGAATATGAAAACAGAGTTATTGCAGAAGATAAATGAATTGTATAGTTACAAATTAAATTTTATAAAATATATAATATCACTTTCTTTTCAATACTGTTTTACAGTAAGGCAAAGGCTTTACCACGTTTTGCATCGTTTTCATACTCGATAATATAATCTTTGGCACGGTTGAATTCACCCGACTTTTTTATATCGTATCCCACATTGTTTCCAACGATCAAAATGTACTTTTCACAACGTATAGCTTCTACAATGTCAATCAACTAAAGAAGTAAATGCACCTTTATATATAAACACATAGATACTTCGTACAAAAGATTCCCCATGACCATGTGTTGTAAAGTGTTTTGAATTACTAGCTATATGCCTTGTAATTTGGCACTAAGGTCGCAAATTTGTCGCACACATACTGTAGCACTGAAAAGACTTCTCACTGTCGATTGGGCAGCAGAAAAGTCAGTATTTAATACAACTGTTTTTCTTCCGCTAATAGTAACAGGGGCCTCGATGCTATAAATATCTTCGTCTATAAATCTACGTATTCGCTCTCTCGTTCATCTTCCAAACGATACCGTCATTTCCGATCGTTGAAAACTCTCTTTGCTTTTATTATTACTACTTCCAAATGATACCGTCATTTCCGATCGTTGAAAACTCTCTTTGCTTTTATTATTACTGTTTTCAAATGTCTGCATTGATGAAGAAATCACTCCTCTTTCGATATCACTATCTATCGTTATTATAAATGCTCCAAAAGATACAAAAATGCTTTTATTATCAGTATTAACCCAACACTTTCAATATAATTTCCTACAAATGTCAACACAAGCGTCCCCCTATCTCGACACGTGACATTTCTTCCTTTGTGCGCAACATAGTTTGCCGCCCCCTTTGAAGTTTGCCGGCTAGCCTAACCATCCTCCTTCTATTAACCGTGATCTCATATAGAGAACAAATTGTCAATTGCTCTTTTGAATTGACTTAGGGAGCATGTTCCCCGATTCCCGGATTCCCCGATTCCCCGACTCCCGGATTCCCAGATTCCCCAATTCCCGGATTCCCCGATTCCCGGATTCCCCATTCCCTGTTTTAAAGATAGCCGCATGGAAGTAGAACAAATTTGTCCGTAATTGCTGGCCATGATTTTCTTGTTGTACTAGCAAGCTGCTGCATGCGTAAGCAGAATATTTGCGATTGCCATGCTAATGTCAACTAATTAGGGATAGTTCCTTTAAGTAGTTAAATTGGTGAATTATATGCACGCAAACCTGTATTATATAATAATAATAATAATAATAATATTTAATATTCATATTGCGCAAATTAACATGTTATTGTTGATATGATCAAATGCGCATCACAAAACATGTAATTTCACTAAAATTATTCTATGCTGAATGGTTACTAACTAAAAATATAAACCAGATTATATAGACTATATGTTACATGTAGTATTTACATTACAGGCTTCTTCAAAAGTAGTAATCTTAACTAATTTCTTGGACTGAAACACTAAAGTTGTGAAAATTTCTTATGTACATGGGTAATTCATTCCAGATTTTTGGAGCGGAGGGTACGAATGCTCTGTCGCCGAGTGTTTTCTTTGTTTTTGTACTATAGTCTTCAAGCAATGTGCCTTCGTTAGATCTTTACCTATAGCACGATGTCTTTCTTACTTTTAAAAGATTGACATGATAGAGAGGTGCATACTGATGGATATATTAACCTACTTCTGCCTAGAAAAATGTTTTTTACTGCTGTGAGTATGTTAATCTAACAAGAAGAGTGCTCGGCCAATAATTATAAGCCTACGTACAAATATTTATTTATTTAATGTTGACCAAATATTGCTTGAATGAGCGGTTACAAATTTCAAACCATGCAGCGTTTCTCAAACGTTCGATCCTTCAAGTCACGTCATATTGTTGTCTATTCTAAAAAGAGAACATATATGCGCATAATTAGCATATACACTCGGGAAGTTGACAGTGCTTTTCGCGCAAATTTGATTGGTTGCCTTGCACTATTTGACACATTAATCTTAAAAATAGTTTATGTTGCTACACAGAGTTTCACGCAACTTTGAAATCTACTAAAATATATTTTTAAGATAAAATAAATTTTGCTCTACAAATTTTTATGTTGAGCACTCTTCAACCATGTATAATAGCTCAAGTTACCTATAGGTTATAACATCATGTAAATACGCGATATCATCATTCATCTCATCACCTGATGAGTGTGGCAAGCTTAGTTTTGCCACACGAAATTACAAATTTGTCGTGAATAAATGTTTTAAACGAAGTAACTCAAGTTTGTCTTTCATTTTCTCTACTTTCGTATCGAGGACTCTATTCGTATGATTCGACATTCAATATACTTATTGACATTCACCTATTCGAAGATACTTATTGGCACTCGACCATTCAACGCAGTTGTTGACAGTTCTGCTCTAAGCCAATCAGAATGCGTAATTGGTTATTGTAGGTAGCTTCCCTGCGAGCACAGACAGCCCACTTCCGGTAAAAACATACATTTTAATAGAAAATATAGGGTCTTAAATAAAGTTTCGAGGCAGTCAGGATTTTTAATTTTTTCATTGATTTCAACGCGACAAGTTTGGCATGTAAGAAATTTTCTAAAAATTTGCCTCTGGGATTTGCGTTTTATTGCCTATAGTTCTAAAATTATGTGTGTTTTTACCGGAAGTAGTAGCCAATTACGCATTCTGATTGGCTTAGAGCGAAAATGTTAACAAATGCTTTGATTGGTCGAGAACGAAATTCTTCTTGTTGATGAGGCTAGTTGTACACTTTTTATCTAGTCGGCAGCCATACCTATTCTCATTCTTTAGTATCGTTTTCGAGGTAACGATTAACTATTTTTTGCAGAATTCCCTCACGCCCCGGATCATCAACCTGTAAGAAAAGCATGTACTTCATCAATTAAAGGAAGAATGAGGGTCTTTCCACAATGCATTGCGTCTCATTATTATTCATATGCAATTACGATTTTCAACGAACGTTTGGCGAAAAGTTGTTGAAATGCATTGCCATTTTGGCTCCGTATATCTCGTTTTTTCGAAGGTATGTTTTCATATTTGTTTTATTTATTATAGTGCTGAATGGGTATATATACTTCAGAAGGTGATACCCCAGGGAAACCTAATTGAATAAGAGACACAGATTTTCTCGTTTGAAGAATTTAATATGAAGTCGAACTTTGTTTCAGAGTCCTGGAACATCACCAAAGGTATAGAAGTACAAAGGTTTTTACAAACACGAAATACAGTACGACTATTACAAAAACATTGTATTTTAATGTGACAATGAGATGTTAATGGGGGTGCGGACTAAAAGTTATTATTATAATAACTGTCGTGAACTTAATATATTAACATTAATATTTTAATTTATATTGTCATTAACTAAGTAATTAAAAAACTGTTTAGGTAAGCACTTTTGGGTTTTAGGCTGTAAACAGAGAGGCGAGGCGTGTAAAAATACGTTTTATTTAAACTGGTTTATTTGTGTGGTCTTTCATACTACATTCCCCACATAACAGTAAAATTGTATTTTAATGCTTTTTAGTGCTTTTTTGGCTGTGATAATTTCTGTTCATAGGTGTACGAGGATGGGGATTGTAAACCCTCCAGTCAGTGTTTAGTTGAGCAGAATTCTGCTTTAAAAATTGGGCAATTGTTTTAAGATTGACTTTAAAAAGTATTTCTGCAAATCTGTATAGGAGTTATGTTCCTTCTATTTTATACCTCTTGTTCATCTATCAATAAACTCATGAGAATGTCGGGCAATTTCTATCCACCAATTTCTTTTCAATGCTGGGAGTGGCATTTCAGAAAACCTATAGTTCACAAATTTCCTGGAGAAGCATACCCACAACCCTGGTAAAAATCCATGAGTTTCTTTTTTGTTGTCTGATGCATGGTGGCGGCACTGATATTGCCCCTCTCACTTTTGCTGTCTATTTTATAGTTTTCTATCAGAAAGACTAAACCGACTCCTCCAAACAAATCCCCAGTAAAACTTCATAAATGGACATTTGAGGAAGATAAAGCATTCGTTGAATTCATGTCTGTTGCAGACAATCATGCAAATGATTACGATTGAAGAAGTTTGCCAATTACATAATACTTCTATAGATTGTTTTAATACATCATTAAGCTAGCTAGAGCAAGGGCATCACCTTTCATATACTTCATCATATATCATAGCACCATTCATGTGTACTGGTGAAATAAATGTGATGCGACATTTTAAACACTTCTCTTTTTTTGTGCACATAAAATATTTTTGTGCACATAAAAACATTTTAATAATCTTTAACTACTGTAATATCATGTTTATATTTTTTCAATTTTGAAATAAGTAAATTTTATCAACATCAATTATGTAGTGTATGATCTTTTTATTAATTTGCGATGAGCAACGGAAGACCACTGGAAATCATAAAAACAATGACATAGTAAAAAAGCTGCAGAACAGAAAAGATGGTGTCCATGGGATACCAATTCTGATGGTAGAATCAGAGAAGTGAGGAAAACAAATGCAGTACCAGCAGTGCAGGAAAACCGGGGTAGGGCAAAGACCGTACCACTAGAAGCTCCCCAACTCTATCCATACAAATAAAAGAAATGTTATTATCACACCAGACACAAATAAACAATTTTGTTCTTCTGTATCTTGTTCTGTGTCTTGTTCTTCTTCTCGTATATTTATATATATAAATATATAAATATATATATATATATATATATATATATATATATATATATATATATATATATATATATATATATATATATATATATATATATATATATATATATATATATATATATATATATATATATATATATGTACGTGACCTTGGCTCACCATCTGATGCCTTATAGCTCAACGGTTAGAGCGTGTGTGCGGTTATCAGAAGGTCAAAGTTACGTAGTTCAATTCCCGTTAGGGCTCAGAAATTCTGAGTATAAGCTTGATACGCATCCACACCAAATTATATATATATATATATATATATATATATATATATATATATATATATATATATATATATATATATATATATATATATATATATATATATATGTATGTTAAAAGATTTGTAATCCAGGCATATTATAAACGTTGAAATTCCCACTATTTACTTACAACTTAAAACAACACGTAAATGTCCTACTAATAACGATACCATGACTAATACTAACTTCCAAATAACACTTCCTTCAACATCCGCCACACAACAATCCAAACATTCCAATGACGCCATCCCTAGCAGAAGAATTCACCCAACCATGACAACGCATTCTTCAACCAGCAATGAGATCAGATCAACCGCGGAACAGCCAATTAGACGGTCTCGACGTATACAAGAACGTAGCAACACCGCAATTAAACTTTAATTAACTTTAACGTACTGGAGTCAGTTTTTCAACTTACGCAAAAAATCGGGATTTTTTTGAGAAAAGAGATTTTACCCTGTTTCAGTCTAAAAATAGCCCAGACGACGGCCAGCAATAACGCTTTAATAAACATTTTCGCTTGATAAAAGAACCCCGGTTACAAGCTACTTCCCACTCAATTCCGAAAGAACAGGTATTAAAGAGTTGTTACTGGTGATATTTGCATTATTAACCCGAGTTTATACGGAAAAATTTTGATTCTCTTAACATAGTTTTTCAAAATCTCGTTAATAGTGTATTTACCTCACATATATAAATGCGATGTTTTGCATGTGGCCATTCTCCAATTTCCATGAAAATCAGGTAGTACAACCTGTACATGACAAACTAAGAGCGACTGCAAACATTTGTTTGGGTTTTTGCATAGTCGCAATGAAATCTGCAACTGAAGTTGGAGAAATTCGCAACTAAAGTATGTTAATTACAAGTTTGTTTACATCAAAAAATCAGTACTGTTTTTCCCAGCTTATTAATTCACACGGTTAGTTTGATCTAAAACATGACAAGATGTGCCTTTAAGAATATCTTAAGTAATTACCCATTTAAATTAGACATTATTTCTGGTGTTATTTACCCTGGTTCCAGAGGTTTATTTTCATTTTATACAATATTACCTTCGCCATTTCTAATATTACTTACAATGAAATTTTATAATAAATCTCTGGAACCAGGGTAGTTGTTATTTAGTATAAATAATTATTAATATATTTAAAGATGTTGCATTTAAAATTTTGTTATAGACTGATGCATGAAAATAGTGGCGTCAGCGACTCAGCAATTCTTTTAATTACTGCGCCAGAACGACAATCGTATACGACTAGTCGTATCGTTTAAAGCCTTCACAAGTTGCATTCAAGTAATTTATTTATTTACTGTTTAAATTTCTTTAGCAAGTTCATTCCGTTGACGATTCAGGTAATGTTTATGCAGACAACAGTCACGTATCGTATATAGCGCTCAAGCATAGCCATATATAGGCCACAAGAAAGCATGCATGAATAATATACTATAAATTGTCTTAACTTTTATTACAAGCACAAACACCACAACCCAGCCACTTTCACGAAAATCTGTTTGTAGCGATACCAATAGCATTGCGCTATTCTTTTTTTTTTGGGGGGGGGGGCTTTTTTTAGGCTGTTTATTAATAGACCTTAGAAGTGCTTACGTCACGCAGTTTTGAATCCATATAAACATTTATAAACATTAGGTATATTTTCCTGCATGTTTCCCAAATTGCATTACAATTTATTGTTTGGCACTGGCGTGACGTAAGCACTTCTAAGGTCTATTGGTCATGACTTCCAGCTTACAGAAGCAACTTAGCGACGGACATCAGAAAAGTGATGCGGAGGGGGGGGGGGGCAGAAATTCTTACAAAGAAGAAAGAAAAGAAAAATTCCTTACACAAGCAGACGACCGCAGAAAAATGTCTTACACAAGCAGACGACCGGAACAAAATCCATGCAATCAGAAAATCCCCACCCCCCACACTTTTCTAAAGGTCCGTCCCTTAGGCTGAGAGCTGGGCGAGAGTGCTGTGCGCGAGAGATGTGAGGCAGAAGTACTCCTACCCACCTCTCAGTCCGAAATTGCTAAATTTAAAAAGCCTACAACGCAGTTTGCATTTGTCTAACATAGGTTACTTACTCTCGATCCAAGGAAACTTATAAATGATCGGGTAATTAGCATAAAATTAGTAATATTTACAACATGGGTGACCGTGTTGTATCGGTTTATATAACCCATATGTAGATTGCGACATGTGCCCAGCGTCTCCCATTGCAGGGCTTTGGCGTGAAGATCCTGGGTATGTCGGTGAGCGCTCTGTTCATTGTTATTAAACGTTAGTTGATGTTGCATAATCTCATTAGCTTGCAAACTATTTTTTGCCCTTCTCTATTTGTGCAAACAATTTATTCGCACTTTTCTGTCTTTGCAAACAATTTTTTAAATAATTTTCCAACCCCCAATCTCCAAAATAATGGTGCGTCCCCAAATAACGCTTTTTTATTGACTGAGATTTCAATAACTCGGATTGGATTTCTAATAAAAATCCAACTGGGGACTGGGATTTTGCCAAAATTTCAGATCGGAAATGGGATTGGGACCCCCCTTCGGGACCCTCCAAACTGCTCACATATGTTTCGCAGCATAGAAATTGAGAAGAAGGACAACTTTGATTTCTTAGCCAGCTCACACAAATTATTGTTATCGTAGCAAATAGGATTCTTTGGTACAACGTCTGCAATTACTTTGTTTCTCAATTCTTCAAATTTCTAGACTGAGAGACGATTAATTGACAACGAATTTCAAAATCTCTGGACATTTCTTGTGGTCACACACCAGTGACACCACTTCCGTTTTTATTTCGATATAATCTCTCCTAACTGCACGAGATATTATTCATAACAAAAATATACATTTTATTTATATATGCAGTACGGCAAACCATTGCCCAGTGATGTAAACAAACATGTAATTAACGCATACTTTCATTGCGAATTTCTCCAACTTCAGTTGCAGATTTCATTGCAACTGTGCAAAAACGCTCTTAGCTTGTCATGTACAGGTTGTACTTGTACTACCTGATTTTCCTGGAAATTGGAGAATGGCCACATGCAAAAAATCGAGTTTATATATGTGAGGTAAATACACTATTGACGAGATTTTGAAAAACTATGTTGTCGTTCTGGCGCATTAAAAGGAGACTGCTGAGTCGCTGGCGCCACTATTTTCATGCATCAGTCTATAACACAATTTTAAATGCAACATCTTTAAACATATTAATAATCATTTATACTAAATAACAACTACCCTGGTTCCAGAGATTTATTATAAAATTTTATTGTAAGTAATATAATTAGAAATGGCGAAGGTAATATTGTATAAAATGAAAATAAACCTCTGGAACCAGGGTAAATAACACCAGAAATAATGTCTAAATTAAATGGGTAATTACTTAAGATATTCTTAAAGGCACATCATGTCATGCTTTAGATCAAACTAACCGTGTGAATTAATCAGCTGGAAAAACGGTACTGGTTTTTTGGCGGCAAGCCATTGCCCGGTGATGTAAACAAACTTGTAATTAACATACTTTCGTTACGAATTTCTCCAACTTCAGTTGCAGATTTCATTGCGGCTATGCAAAAACCCAAACAAATGTTTGCAGTCGCTCTTAGTTTGTCATGTACAGGTTGTACTACCTGATTTTCATGGAAATTGGAGAATGGCCACATGCAAAACATCGCATTTATATATGTGAGGTAAATACACTATTAACGAGATTTTGAAAAACTATGTTAAGAGAATCAAAATTTTCCCGTATAAACTCGGGTTAATAATGCAAATATCACCAGTAACAAACTCTTTAATTAATACCTGTTCTTTCGGAATTGAGTGGGAAATAGCTTGTAACCGGGGTTCTTTTATCAAGCGAAAATGTTTATTAAAGCGTTATTGCTGGCCGTCGTCTGGGCTATTTTTAGACCGAAACAGAGTAAAATCTCTTTTCTCAAAAAAATCCTACTTTTTTGCGTAAGTTGAGAAACTGACCCCAGTACGTTTATAAACTCGCACAACACTAACACCAGACCAAAAATGAAGGAATTCTATATTTTGACTGTGGCCGGCAATTTTCGAATTTGTTCGATATTTCTGGACAGTCGCTCTTAATATCTCCGTGAATTTTTAAGTAAAATACAACTGTAATATATCAAAATCTAAGTTAGTTCTTCCTCTATTTAATGCAAGTTATTTCTGTTTGATAGCTTTACTTATTTAGAAGTTATTATAAATCAAACCGGAGTACTTTTTTTGGGACACCCGGTATATATATATATATATATATATATATATATATATATATATATATATATATATATATATATATATATATATATATATATATATATATATATACACTGGATCCAGAAAAGTTTAACCTTCGAATATATATATATGTCGGCCATTTTGAATTTTCTTTGGTTAATTATACGCGAACGCATACATCAAATGTCGCTCGCAACGTATTGCATATTGCAATATTATTCCAACAGCTCAAATGAATAAAAGAATCATTGATTGATATCTTTGCACATAATCATAATGGCTAGTAGGAAATGAACATTTGGAAATGAACATAATGGCTAGTAGGAACTAGGAAATGAACGTTTCTGCTTCGCCAGGTCACGAATGCTGCGTGTGCTGAGTTTCAGGGGATGAAATATCGAATGACTATCGATTCCGTTAAAATTTCCGTTGGCAAAATATAATAGAGAGTTCGGCAAATACAAGGGCAACCGCAACGGCAATATGGTCATTAACAATAGCATTAATCCTCAAAGACAAAGGCGAATGTAAATTACATGGTCTTAAGTGTTGTGCAATGCCGTAGTTGTTGAAACTAATACGTGATTTGCATCATTTTCACGGTGCATGACTACGGCAACAATTCATTCGTTCGATGTTATTTGAGAGTTTTATTGAATTCGCGGACTATTTTTATTTAAGTACGTTTGAAAGAAACAGGAATACTTAATGAGGCAAATTAAGTGTAGTAACGTATACTTTGGCTCAAATACAACAATATAAGCAATTATATTTTCCCCGTTGCAGTTGTCGTTGCCGTTCTAGGTTGCCAAACTCTTTAATATAATAATTCTGGACGTAGGTTACAGCTATAAAATAAGCACAAGTGAATACGAAAGAATAAACAAAGAAATTCATCGAGGCATGCTAATAAGCGTCTAAATCTCTAAGGATGCAAAAGAATAAAATTTAATTACGACATGCCAAAAAGATCAGGTTCCAAATTGTGACAAGAGTTAATTAGCTAACAACCCTCAAATGTTCATTAGATAGCTACTACAAATATGTGTAAGAACTTCAAGCAATGATCCTCTACTTATTTGAGCTGTTGGAATATTGCAATATACAGTACGTTGCGAGCGACATTTGATGTATGCGTTCGCGTATAATTAACCCAAGAAAATTCAAAATGGCCGACATATATATATATTCGGAGGTCAAACTTTTCTGGATCCAGTGTATATATAAATATATATTTATATATATATATATATATATATATATATATATATATATATATATATATATATATATATATATATATATATATATATATATATATATATATATTTACAAGATAATTTTTTATCGCATGTGAGAAGAATAATTTTTCTCTGATAAAAGCTAGTGTTGATGGCGAACCTGAAGGGCAGTGAGCCAACATTCACTGCCCATCCTTCAGGTTCACCATCAACACCTGCTTTTTTAAGAGAAAAATTCTTCTTCTCACATGAGATAAAAAATCATCTTGCAAATATATTATTACTGATTTGTATCTTATTTAACATGCACGTTGCAAATATTGCCTTATCAACTATCACAGCTTATAGTACCACAGCTTGCACATTTATTTCTTGACACTTGTTAATAGTTTTCGTAATACCTTTTAACCAAATTTACCAAATTTGTGCTGTGATACTTTATAATCGAACCACGTGGAAATCAGCATTTGTTGACATGGTCAACGTGCCTAAATTAAACGCCTTCTTTAACTATCTATGTATATTTGTGTCTGTCAATCAATCAATCAATCAATCACTCTATCTATCTAAACTATTCCCTGTAATTCTGGCTGTGCGTTTTACCTTGTTCATTTCCATCTTTTCAGCTGGATCCTTTGATTTCTCTTTCTCCTCCGCCTTCCACTAGCAAATATTAGCATAAATAAATACGTATATTGTTCTCTCTATTTATTTTTCCCGAAGCAAATCTTTTCTGCTTCTATACCAATGGAAGTTCATGCATGTCATTAAAAAGGGAGAGAAAATCCAAGAGAGAAAATCCATATATATATATATATATATATATATATATATATATATATATATATATATATATATATATATATATATTAAGGTGAAAATGTTCTCGAGTGTGTATTATTATATAATTTCCATACACAGCATAAGCAGAATATGTATGGAAATTATGTAATACACACTCGAGAACAGTTTCACCTTAACATATTACGGAGTGTACAAAAACACAACTCAACATGCTACGTGCTCAATACTACAAATATTTAGCAGAACGAATTAATTTGTCGTCTTAAAATGTTTCAATTTATCGGTCCTATAAGTTTCATGCCACTATTTGTGACAATCTTCAGGCGATTGAAGATTGTCAAAAATAGTGGCAATAAACGAAGTCACTCAAGTTTGTCTTATCGGGTGTTCCCAAAAAAAGTACGCCGGATGTCAACCATAACATGTCACGTGATTAAGATGTTTTATATGCCTGATAAAACTCATCTTCATTAGTACTCTTTGTATAAACGTCCATCCTTGTTAGCATTCTTTATGTAAAGAATACAAATGAGACGGTATCTATTGTATAGTTGTGTTTGAAGCTATGCAAAACACTTGTAGGAGTGTTTTATCATATCTAAAATGCTCGTGCTGCGCACTCGTATTTTAAATATGATAAAACACCCCTAAGTGTGTTTTAAATAATACTTCAAACACTCATTAATAATTCATGCATAAGCTTATTGGCAAATCATATGTCACGTGCAGTGGCTTTAAACAATATGTCACGCGCAGTGGCTTTAAACCTGATAAAACACTCCTAATTAGTATTCTTTATGTAAAGAATACTAATAAGCAGTATCTATTGTAGTCGTGTCCTCATTAGTATTCTTTATATAAAGAATATTAATAGGGCAGTATTGATGGCAAAGTAATTAAACAAGTAAACTCCAAGAAAACTTTGGGCGTTATAATTGATGAACATTTATGCTGGGACAAACAAATTGAGAATATCAGTAAAAAAGTATCAAAAGGCATCGGCATGTTACGCCGAATTAAACCATTTGTCTCAATTGGAACTCTTACCTATCTCTATCAAGCTTTGGTTCAACCACATTTTGATTACTGTTCAATGGTTTGGGGTAACTGTGGCAAAACCTTAAAAGGGATGTTACAGAGACTCCAAAACCGAGCGGCAAGGGTTATTTCAGGCGACTCATATGAAGTACGCTCCCTTGATATTTTGAGTGGAAAATGTTAGAAGAAAGGCGAAATGAGCAGCAATTAAAATGTGTATCTAAGGCTCTTGCATGCAAATGCCCTGAAAACATTTCGAACATGTTTATAATGTCCAATTCTGAACGATACGACTTAAGAAGCAACAATAGCAAGCTTGTACTAGCGAAACCAAAAACTAATTCTTTGAAAAGAACATTCAGATATGCTGCTGCTAAAGTCTGGAACCAAAGTGTCAGTTAACTTAGTAGTAACTGTATTTTTTACACTTTTTGGGAGGGCTTCACTGGGGGGAGGAGGGGGCGTTGTAGTTTGTGTTCATCACGGCCTAATGAAAAGCAACCTTTCGATTTGTAAATATTTTTATACTGGTTGATTAGTCACCGTGTTTAAAGATGTTTTTAATAATAAATAGTAATAATAGTATATCTATTGAATTTTTAGTCGTGTTTGAAGCCGTTTAATAAACTCGCAGGTCGTGTTTTATTAGGTCTAAAGCCACTCGCGCTGCGCGCTCGTGGCTTTAAACCTAACAAGACGCCCGCTCGCGGCGTTAAGCTCGTGTCGTTGGATAGGACATCGTCTGGGCATCGCCCCCCCCCCCCTACCAAATCTTGTATTTAGTAACACTAACAGACAAGGTTATCAGTCTATTTGTTGATTGCATGCACATAGCAGAACGGCAATCACTTCAGATATTTTTAAAATATATCAAAGTACCGAAAATATAATTAGGTGCATATAACTAATCCATCATTAGTAATAGTTGTACTACAGTCGAACAATGTGATGAGTGGACAATTGGCAAAATTGTTGGCTACCAGTTTAATACAGTAAGAACCATACATAAAATGCTTAGCAGTATCAAACAAGTGAAAGTTGGCCGCGGTATTATTCCCATGCTATGCATACGAAGTATTGTACATTATATCAACATATACTCGAGAATAGTTGTCCAGCTAAACATGTCTGTCAAAATTATCACATCTTCTGGTTTTAAATCAACAATTCTGACGGATTTTGTGCAAGGAAAGCTTCAGGTTCCGTTTCGCTTTGGCAGATGCTTGCCGGAAGTACACATAATTACCGGAAGTTGTCGTCTCCCCCGCAGGCTCTTCGATCTTCGACTACGCGCGCGGCTCGACACAAAATAAAATTTAAAAAAAAACAGGAGCCGAATTTATGACCTCGGTATCGTACCGACCCGAGGTAATAAAACACTCCTGCTCGTTTATTAAACGGTACTTATAAAAAGCTCATTAATATTCATGAAGAAAATTCAAAAGAATTGAATGTTTAATTAACGTTCGTAAATCGGATAAAGATTTGTCCTGATTTGCATAAACTTCAGCTTTAATTTTCTTGGCTTTGATTTTCGTGGGCAAGTTCAATATAAACTGCATTTATATACATACCTTTCGCATGCAAACTTGAACGGGATAATGCAAAATATTATATGGTGGGGGTAGCAAGTATTCATCGTTGTCTGCGAATTCTAACCACATGGCCGTTCTGCTCATATTCCAGTTCAAGCATTGTTTATCCTCCTAAAAGCAGGAGCACATAATAAACGAACTGGAAAAGCTAAGACAGGATAAATACAACACTTAAATTTAATTATAGTAAGGGATAATACAAGAAACAATTTCGAGAATGTTCCAGCAGTATCGCTCAAGGTACTTTAAAAGTTTGAAGCCATTAAATATTAATGCCATTATTCACAAGTTTCTCCACAACACATTCATGCAGAAATTAATAACTTGATCAGTTTTTTTTGCGTGACCATGCACCATGCAATTCCATAGACGTTTTTCTACAAACGAATTATGGATTGCAGAAGTATCTAAACTGCCTCGTACATCGAGACGCTTTCATTGTTCAAACTCTAACCTCTTCCACAAATCTTAATTCGTTAAATATAGACGCAGGTAATTTATATATCTTTCTCAGATATGTTTTCGCCGGACTTACCGCAACGTATTCGAATGAGCTATTCATCATTGCGATGAGCATATTAATCCCCACAAGGACAGCAGTGATGAGGTATATAGCGAACAGAAACTTTCCCGTTTCACTCGTGATTTTGAATCTTGGATGAGTAGTTTCAAAATTTTCCATGTTAGTTTGATCAAATAATGCCCAGAACATCACTTGCCAAGCTTCAGAAAACCTAAATTATATTGATATAGATGTAAATATAATGGGCCTCATCAGTGTAGTGCTGATTATATATATATATATATATATATATATATATATATATATATATATATATATATATATATATATATATATATATATTGTTCAGATCATAATTAAATGAATTAAAGTACTCTATAACTGCTCAACAAATTCCACAAGGCATCTTTATTCATCTTTATTACTTATCAGAAAAATCATCACTTATCTGATATATTCATTTTTTAGACAAATTCAGGCAGTATAGCATAAGGTTGATATATTTCCACTATACAGTATATATTTGTATCAAGAATTCTCGTATTATTTCCATATCGAATACTAGCATTTTTTTTTTGTGTGTGTGTGTGTGTGTGTATATATATATAATATATATAAATGCCAATATATATAATATTATATGGCAATATATAGTATTATACTGTATGTAATTTAATTTAAAATGAACATGCGTCCACATGCCTGCAGGCATGTGGACGCATGTTCATTTTAAATTAAATTACATACAGTATAATACTATATATTGCCATATAATATTATATATATTGGCATTTATA
>CACRXK020003842.1:0-12199 GCA_902702795.2 Paramuricea clavata | reverse complement strand
GGGGATAGCTTAGGCCGCTGGAAAAATGCCACATTCAAAGCATTGCAATCTGATCAGGCGTGGCCTTAGTGATCAAGCATTGCAGCTAATCTGCAAAAAGATTCCCATTGGAATACAAATTAAATTTTATTCCTGCTATGAGAACTATACAGGGTGTATATAAAAAAACTGAACAGATTTGAAATTGCTCTCAATTTCGCAAAACAGCTATCAGTATCCAGTTTTTTATATGTATAGCTTCTTTGGGTACTTATAATGTAGAATAATGAAAACAATTTCTCAAATTCAAATTTTGTGAACAAGGGGGGGGGGGGATCTTTTCCAACAAACTAAAAATGACTTGCGCATGAAATTTAAAAGCTTTAATCATATTTTGAGCTAACAGATGGAATATCTGTTGGGTTTTTAATTAATGTACAAACTTTCGGACAATTTGGTTTTGTTTAAGTCCTTTAACTATTCACGCAAACTTACATTTTTCCTAAAAATCAGCTATTTGCATGCTATTTAATGCCTGTACCTAATTTGCATATGTCAGCAATATGCAAATTAGGTAAAGGCATTATTTAAGCATGCGAAAGGCTAATTTTTTAGGAAAAAAATGAATAGTTAAAGGACTTAAACTAAAGCAAATTGTCTAAAATTTTGCACTGTAATTGAAAACCAAACAAATGTTCCATCTAATAACTCAAAATATGATTAAAGCTTTTAAATTCTGTGCGCAAGCCGTTTTTAGTTTGTTGGAAAAGACACACCCCCTGGTTCGCAAAATTTTATTTCGAGAAATCTTTTTCATTATTCTACATTATAAGTACCCAAAGATACTATGAACATAAAAAAATGGATACTAATAGCTGTTTTTCAAAATTTAGAGCAAATTCATATCTGTTCAGTTGTTTTTTTATACACCCTGTATAATTAGTGCGGAAAATATGGACATGATTAATGTTACGAGACAGGTTGCGCGCGTTATTCACAAAAATCGAAATCATGCACGGCCTCTATTTTCTATCAACTGGGCTCAAAATCGGCACATACTATTTTTTTTATTAAACTTTCGTTTATTTTGGTAACGAAAGGAAAACGCACTCACACCATTCGAAAAATTTTCTTAAGATATGGTACGTGGTGAAACAAAGGAAAGTCAAATGATACCTCTACAAAAGTGTGTGCGGTAGCTGTAGGTTTTATTTTTTTCTTCGTGATATGCAACTTTCTTTTTAATCTTTCGTTCTAACTAAACTGTTTTGTTTTCATGGAACAATAAGGAAAAAAAAATGAAAATGGATCCTTATTACTAATAGCTACACACCTTGGGTCTTGGACGAAATTCGAGATAAATTAATAAACATTTTTGAATCTCGAATTTTTGCTGAAAATTCATCACGCTGAAACGAAGGCAATACGTTTTCCGCGTAGTTTTCGATTTTAAGAGCAAATTCACCACCCGTTTCCTCGTAATGAAAGCATGGTGCCACCTTGTAAAAAGAAGCTGATTATTGTCATGGTATAACCGAGCTTCAATTACATTTGGTGATAACAGTAAGATAGCTAGATCGCGCTTTTTAGTTTGGTCACACACATAAAAATCTCACAACTTGTGTTCGCAACAGGCTTGTATATAGCAAGCTTTTCAACAATATTGATATTTCTATAAATTTGGTACAAGGTTGTCACTCACAACTTGTTGACAAATTGTTGAAATGCAGAACGATAACAAGTTGTTGGAACAACTTGTCAACCTGTGACAAGTCCGTTGAGCTCAACAACGTTATATCAAGTTGTCAACAAGCCATTGGCAACTTGTCCACAAAGCTGGGAACAAACAATGCAAACAAAAGCTGTTGAAAAGTTGTCGTAATAGCATTGCAGGTTTGTTACAACTTATGCGTTTTTGTGTGTGAGCATGAAGCATTCGACAATCACCACAAAGTGAACTATTTTACTTATGGCATTGAAGGCAAAACACAGATTGCTGCCACGACAACCCTCGTATTTAACACCATGCTACAAGGGCTTACGATCTCCACTGCTGCATGCATGTCAACACATGCATGCATGTACATGCATGTCCGCGCAAAAAAATTTCAATCAAGTTTTAAACGTAATTAAACATCTCGAAAAGCATACATTTTATCAATATTTAGTTTTAACCATATAAAAGATCCGGGCTTCATAAATATAAAAATACAACAATGTTAATTTTTCCCTTCCTATAATTATCTCGTAAAACCTTAAGAAATAAAAAAGGAATTTTAGGCTTGCAATATTATTTTGGAATACATACGTGCCAAGCTCCTGTCCCGTAGGCTTTTCCGTACTGTTGCTCTCAAGGTACTCAATTTCCAAACTTCTATTGTACGAGTAAAGATTCCGCACGCCGAGTGTAAATGCAAAGAAAATTCCCAAAAATATCGTTAAAAATTTGCCAATGTCTTTGATCATCCGTAATGTCGAAAGCTGCAACGGTCCAAAAACGGAGTTTACTTGGCACAAACTACCCAGATAAAAAACGCTGATCACCGAAGAGATCGAAAACAAGCTGTTGGCAAGAAGTAGAATTTGGTGCCCTGTAATATCCCAGTGTGACGCTAATTTAGCGGCTGACCATCCTCCAATCGCTGTTGAACCAATCACCATGAGAAAGGCAGATGCCACGAAACCCATCAGCATTACTGTTAAAACGCAGTTCCACCATTTATAAAAATAGCAGGACTTTTCCTTCATGATTTTTCGAGTTTGTTCAGAAACCATTGCCAGAACGAATGCAAAAATCAAATATTCTGCCAACAAACAAGAGTATCCGTATTGTTATAGAAATTGGGGGTATTATTGTAATTTAAATTGGGCAAATGATAATTAATACAGGGTGTCTTAGAAAATGTCCCCTTTTATCTGCAGGCGTTTAAAAAATACCATATCTTGTCATTCCAATGATACCTGACTGATCAAAATAACCAACCGTTTGCTTTCTGCAGTAGAATCGGTTAATGAGGCAATACTATTTAAATATACTAACTTACTTCTCCAAATTACGAAAAATGTTTTTGTAGTAGCTTTTTATAAAAGTATTTTTAATTAATCCTTTTCGAAAGGATTTTGAAATAAAATGCCTATAAAAATACTTATATATTCTCTAAAACTGAAAATTTGTGTCCCCTACATCAAGATTTAGTTTTATGTAAAGATCAGTAGAATTAAGGCAGAAACCTTGACAGGGTGGGCTAAATGCCCTAAATTTGCTGGTTTTCTAAGAACCACTCGCTGACACGCCGTCGTCTTTCTCATGCCAGAAAAAGAATCTCTGTTAAACATATACAGCGCTTACGTACTCTAATTTTATTCCTGTCAAATGCAAAAAATTGAGACCCTAATAATGTAAAAAGCATGTCTGACAAGAGAATATAATTTTAAAGGGGAATTTGGTGATATTTTAGGATGAAGGTAAGCTTCTTCACACTACTGTATTATATTGGAGAAAATATTGGAGCATGGGATCAATGCAATAATTATAATTATATACTAACCAGTTGCTCTTGGCTCATGACTGTCTCTTAAAGACGAGAGAACCAGCAGAGTAACAAAAACACAAAATTGTGAAGTATGGCTCACAAACTTGCCAAACGGTGTACCCATATAATGCGATATCTTGCAATCTTTCGACGAATCAAAAATGAATATACATGCCCAAATTGGAAAAGTTATGGTGTACAAGACATATAGCAAAAGACCACTGACAAAATTTCTGGCAGGACAGTCTTCATACACGATTGTATATAACAATTGTTGAACATATCGATGTGCAATAAACTATATAAAATTAAAAACATTCAAGTATTAGTTTAAGACAACACCCCTTATTATATATAAATTCCTGTTTATCATGTTTCGCTCGCTACTCTGGTTTAAATAAATGATTACAAAGCCCAGTCGAATTGTAATCAAGACCCAACGTTTCGACACTCCAGTCTAGTGTCTTCATCAGGGGTGATCTAAAATTGCAATCGTGGCTTCTTTAATACCCAAGGGATGACGTCAGGATCTTTTGGCTCCTGTTAAAACAAATCAGAAAACTCATGCTGTATATTCTATACCATGCGGTTACTGCGAGAAAGAGTATTTGGGTCAGTCTAAACGCCAGTTTGGCACACGGCTAAAATAACATCAAAAGGCAGTTTCAACTTTAGACAAGGAAAAATCAGCTCAAGCGCCGAACATGTATGTTACACTAAACACGAGATTGCGTGGGAAAACTCTAAAGTAATTACCACAAACAATCGCTATGGTCAAAGACTTTGCTTAGAAGCGTGGCATATAAATATGAGTAATCATGCTTTGAATATGGATGACGGTGCCTATTTGCCAGAGGAATATATGCATCTCATTGGCAGGTGACGTCATCCCTTGGGTATTTAAGAAGCCATGCCACGATTGCAATTTTAGATCAGCCCTGATGAAGACACTAGACTGGAGTGTCGAAACGTTGGATCTTGATTAAATTCGACTGAGCTTTGTAATCATTTATTTAAACCAGAGTAGCGTGCGAAACATGATTGATATACCTGCTTGCAGTGAACGAACAAACTTTAAATTCCTGTTTAATTAATTAATTAATATTATCTCAGCCAATTTATTATATTCTGATTGGTTCAAAACTGTGACAATTAAACATGGACAAAAATCTAAAACACAAAATTTAAATAAACAACGTTAAATTTTATATCTCCTGAGCTCTAATTATGCACTGAACCCTTACAGTTTTTACAAAAATGAATTGAAAATTAATGTCAAAAATTAATTATATTACTCTTAACATTGAACACAAATGCGCGTACAATACAAATTTTCCTGTCATTGAGTAAGATGAGATTAATAGGAAATTACACTTGTTCTTGTCGGAAGTATTAATTTAATGAAAAATGACATTGACGTGTTTTGCGAAATATTTATAATATCGCTCGTACTATAGGCAATATGCACACGCGTGTGATTTTTCATTGATTAAATACTTTTTGAACCGTGACATTTTCTATACTGATCTTATCTGCTTTTGTCCAGTGACAGAACACACCCTTCTACGGTTTAACAAAAATAGACTTACAACCCGTAGATTGAATTACACATTTTTTTACAATAACTAAACAAGTTAATTTTAAGTATTATTCCATGGAAATAAAAGATGAGGAAGTTAATCGGCAGTGTCAATTCATATGGGCGAACAATTAGCCATCATGCACGCTTAAAAGCAGCGATAAAAGTGTTTTTGTAGCAATCTGTTCAACATTTGCGTATAATGTCAATTACGAAGATTGCAGCATGCAAGATTGCTTTTTGTTCACAATTCACTCTAGCTCGATGTAGTTCATCTGTGTGTGTTTTTCAGTGGAATGTGCAAACCTTTTTCATACATAGTTCAATGGTTGATGGTTCCGAGGAAAATAGAGATAAACACATAATTTCTACTCTTTCTGAGCGTATAGATGGAGGCAGTCCGGAAGCTAGGATACAATAGAACCCTGCACAGCAATATTCAAGCAGGGAACTGATGCAGGTTCCAACTAGCGATTTTCCATATGGAATTGTGTTAATTGTGTCATGCTCTACTCCACTCTACCATGCTATGCAATGCCGTGATGTACTGTGGCATATTGTATTGTGCGGAACCTACGTAATTACTAATTTGTGCCATTGGGTAATATGGTCAACATTATTCCCAAGCGATGGTATAATGTGCGAGGTCGGCTGTTGGAGTTTAGTTTTACGTGAGGATCTCGTAATCTAAAAAGGGATCTTTGAATACTGAATCCAATATAACTATAACGATTAATGCCACGACACAGTCAAGATTTCAAAATAGATACTTCATTCAACACAGAAATGGAAGTTGGAGTAGGTGTTCTAAACACTTCCAGCCCAAGAATGCTAAATTCGAAGCTATCACAGCAAATGCATATGTCTACATACAACAACGGCAACTTCCTGGAAATAACACGCCATGTTGATTAGCCACAAATTTAATTAACGAATGTTTGCGTCCAATTCCGTGTTTGGAAGATAGCCTATAAGCGGCTTGCTAAAAGGTTAACTTAGCAACCACAAGAACAATTAAGTTTACATAACGTTTGACAGATATTAACAAATGATTTACCAAATCATTTGAATGCAAATTTGTGGGGACAAAACCCATTTGTTTATTAGTTTATGTTAAATCGTTCAAATCCGTGCCTAAAGATACCGTTTATGTGCGTTATGACTGGCATTGGTTTTACACCACATGGCAGAACATCTGCTGCTTCCTCAGCAGGCAGCAGCCAGTAGAGTCCGAATTGCAATAGACACTTTTGTGTCGTTTTATAATTAACCAGTGTGTATAACGTCTGGTTTTCGTCAATGTTTGTTTTGCGAAAAAACAATAGGTGAAGACGTTACTGACATAGTGCATATTGGTTGATTGCACAATATACAATACATTTGCCTTGTACCTTTTGCTGTAAAGTCTGGTCAAATCAAATGTATACAAAATAAAAAGGCGTGATTTAACGATTATTAAGTATACAGGGTGTATCAATAAAAACGCAACCCCGGAATTTCCTAAGAAATCACTTTGCAATTCTTAAGCATAAAAGATTTTAGGCCCCTGGGAATTGAAATCGAATTGCTAATAGATCATATTACTGTTGTTGTGCATTAAATAAATGCATAAATTTGCTTTATGCACTCGCGTGTGCAGTAATTTTGACAGTTGTGCTATTTTAAATTCCCAGGCGCCTGAAATCTTTTGTCTTTAAAACAATGTCGATTTCTTGGGAAATTCCGAGGTTGCGCTTTTTTTTATACACCCTGTATATTACTGTTATACAGGGTGTCTCAAAAACCCCCAAAATCATTGAAATTGACGTATTGTTCGATATTCAATGCCCTAGCACTAAGTTAATCCCACGAGTGCATAAAAGATTGACATAACTGCTATAATGAATGGTAATACTCAGCGTAAACTTGTTATGTCAGGCATAAAGTACTAAACCCACGAATGCATATTACGCATATTACAATTTACGAAGCATTTTTAAATTCCCATGAGAAAACAAACGTTCACTTTACAAAGATATTTTAATTTTTTAAAACAAATTAATCACCCTGTCAAAATCCTTTGTGTTACGGCATTGAAATTCGAACAATACGTTATTTCAATGATTTTGGGTTTTTTTAGACACCCTGTATATGTGATACAGATTCATGTTGATTTACATAAACTTTAACTTTGATTTTCTCGGCTTAGACAACGTTTATTTTTAAAATTACTTCGCCAATGAACTCATAAGATGAGTCGTTTTTTAAGTTGTCTACAACATTCGCGTCCGTGTTGTATCAGATATACAAACTCTCGCCTTCGGCTCGAGTTTGTATATCTGATACAACACGGCCGCTCATGTTGTAAACATTACATACAACACTATAATTATAAGGCTATACGGCACCATACGACACCATACAACATTATACAAGACTATACAACAATATATAAGGTTTTACGACACTGTACAACACTATACAACGTTATACAAGACTATATGACACTATGCAAGACTATATTATACAACACTATACACTATAGACGACTATTATACAACACTATAGAGAATAAACAACACTATATAACGTTATAGAAGACTATACGACACTATACAACACTATATGTCATTTCGATGTTTTCCTTTGTGGTTGAGTTAATAGTTATATACCCTGTGCCTGTCAGCAGCGCCTTAATATCAAGTCTTCAATCATTTTCACGTTTTTCTTCGTAAATCATAACAACATTTGCCAAAATTGAACATGTCTGCATCATTCTGTCATGATATTTAAACGTTCAATATTATACAAATAATGAATGTTTATGAGTGCAATGGTAAGAATATTTTCATGAGGTGAAAGATGGAATGTTCCATTCAACGAGGCGACAGCCGAGTTGAATGGAACATTCCATCTTTCACCGAATGAAAATATTCTTACCATTGCACGAAGAAACATTCATTATTTGTTTTATATAATACCAAAAGTCCAGAACAGACTAATAAATTCGTACGAGAAGCATTTTGAGGGTGCGATTTATCGAAAACACAAAGAGTGCAATTGTACTATACGTTTTCTTCCATTGCACTCGCGGAGAGTGCAATGGAACGCGTTCCATTGCACTCTTGGGAAATGGAATTTTCTATTCAATATCACGTGACCAAAAACAGCCAATTAAACGATTAGAATTTAATAAGGTATTATATAAAAACTTATTACCAATAAATAAACATTGTCAACACCTTATACTAATAATTGGCTAAAATTAACGTACCTGCAAAAAATAACTTTCTAACGAAATTATTGTCTTATATTTGTGAAGAAATTATCGGGTTTTTTATTTTTCATCATGGCGGAAGGTACAGAACGAGAGCTTTACGGCGACTTACGAGCAATTACCGACTGACAGAAATCCAAATTTCTTCTATATTTTGAATCAAGCCGCATCATCATAACTCGGCCAAGGAAACTGGCACGAGTCAAACGTCAAAATCAGTTGTCAAGAATAGTGTGCTGCCTACGGCAGCAATTATTACACATTTTCCCACCTCAAAAACAGCATTTATTATCAATTGAAAATTGTGGATACTTCTTCTCACCATAAAACTGCATGTGTACTAATTAAAGTATTTTTACATAGTACTGAAATAGTGAATCATTATGCAAAAGAGCTTTAGCCTCTGTTCCGGTGTCCCTATCGTTTTGGAAACGTTTCGTCGATGATGTCATCTCTGCGGTTTCTACAAATGAGATCGATATTCTGCTGCAACATTTAAATTCTATTGAGCCGTCCATCCAATTCACGGTAGAACGTGAAATAAATGGACATTTAGCTTTTTTAGATTTGAATGTACACAGAACTGTCGAAGGGAAGTTAGAGACTGATGTTTATCGCAAACCCACACACACAGACAAATACTTGTCATACGACTCTCATCACCCAGTAAGCCATAAAAGATCCGTAGCAAAAACTTTGCTTCAAAGAGCTGAATCGTTGCCGTCAAACAGTGATTCTCAAGCTAATGAACGTGAATATGTTCTAAATGTTTTAGGGGAAAACAATTACCCAAAGCGTTTTCTTAATGATTGCCTGAGACCACCTGTTTGTAGGAACCAAAATAACTCCGAGGGTGATACCTCTGTTAAGGGTTTTGCAATAGTTCCATACATTCAAGGTGTCACAGAACCAATCAAGAGAATCTTAAGTAATTGTAATATTAAGGTTGCCTTAAAACCCTATTTGACCTTAGGCCATATTTTCGCAAAGCCAAAAGATCCTGTTGAAAAAAATCAGAAGACTCATGCTATATATTCTATACCATGCGGTGACTGCGATAAAGAGTATTTGGGTCAGTCTAAACGCCAGTTTGGTACACGGCTAAAAGAACATCAAAAGGCTGTTTCAACTTTAGACAAGGGAAAATCAGCTTTAGCCGAACATGTATGTTACACCAAACACGAGATTGCGTGGGAAAACTCTAAAGTAATTACCACAAACAATCGCTATGGTCAAAGACTTTGCCTAGAAGCGTGGCATATAAATATGAGTCATCATGCTTTGAATAGGGATGACGGCGCCTATTTGCCAGAAGAATATATGCATCTTCTTGGCAGGTGACGTCATCCCTTGGGTATTTAAGAAGCCACGATCGCAGTTTTAGATCACCCCTGATGAAGACACTAGACTGGAGTGTCGAAACGTTGGGTCTTGATTACAATTCGACTGGGCTTTGTAATCATTTATTTAAACCAGAGTAGCATTATCCACTAGTTAATCAGTTTCTCTGTAACTAGTTCCAAGAAAGTCAAGACAATGACAGGCAAAGATAACAATTTGTTCAAGAGAGAGGAAGGATCCACAGTTAGGTTAATTAATAAAAATATTCTTGCTGTAGTTGATCTTTGTGTATTCCACTTGGTTGTGGAAATACATGTCCAGTACATCATTTTTTTGGTAAATGATTCTTACCGATTGTTTTTACTGAGCTAGTGAATTGGATTGCATTTCAGGGCTCTGAGTAGTCTGAGAGGCCTCAGATTTAAAATCTTCTGTGTAAGCGTGCCACCAGACCCGCTAACAAGCTCATGCCTTTGGCAGCTCCCTCACCGACCCACTCACTAGTTTCTTGATGACACAATTGATTGTTTCCCCACTTCTGTTTCAGTCTGGTTATGCCACTGCTCACAACATCAAATTTAACAGTTTCAGGACTATTAAAATCAGGAGTTTTGTTTATATGGCAAAATCGGACAAGTCAATTTATTGTATGCGGGCCATTAACAGTTGTCTTGTTAACAGTACACGACTATATGTTGATGTCATATAACAAGTGAATCTAGTGTAGTGGCCCTGGCTATTTTGCCCTCGTTGCTCCCCTCTCTAGCTGGCCTTGTGCTTAATCCTGGTCTATATTAAGTGTATTAACTAAGAAATTATTTTCAGCGGCAAAATCTGTGTAAGACACATCGCCAGGGCTAAAACAAAACAGTAAATCTTATGACCACAAATTTTACAAGGTTTTTTATGACTTTGATGTCCAATATTGAAATATTTGCAGTTCAGTGAGTTCATATTGACATGAGTGAACGAGAATGTTGAGTTTTGACTTTTGACAAACTATTTTTATAATTTCGTACTATCCATCCCATGAATCTTACCTGTGAAACGAATTACTCGTCCTTTTATGTTGTTGCATCAGCAAGTGGAGCAAAACGGCACTTCAATTCCTTCCAAGTTGAAAAAAAACCAGCAAAATACGAGAAAAATATATTATGTTTTTAACTAAAAACACTGCCAAAACCAGGGGGGTGAAAACGTCGTCTGAAGCTCAGGATCGCGGTTGGTCAGTGGCAATTCTGTGAGAATTACGGACCAGTTGTCATGGAAATGGCGTAAGCAAACGTCAAAATCCGCCATTTTTTTGGCTTCACTTTGTTGACTGAACGACGTGTAGGAGCAGGTCCTCCATGTATTATACAGCTCAGTGTATACCCGTCGCGTTTTAGGGGTGCCTTATTTTTGTTGGGAGTTTTGTTGGGCAAACAAGCCCAACGGAAGTGCCGTTATTCAATTGTTTATTAACAATTGGCATTGAACTGCGCATGCGCTGGAGGTTGTAGATGTTTTGTTGTCATACTGGTTTCAAAATACGTTTTATGTCAGCGGAATTTGTTCATCCCCAAAAAAGAGCATTTCGGGACTAGAAACATGCATATTTAAACACGAGTCAACAATGAGAACAAGTCAAACAAACCAAACGCTCCAACAAACACAACAAACCCAACAAACCCAACGCGTCAAACAAGTCAACAATGAGAACAAGTCAAACAAACCAAACGCTCCAACAAACACAACAAACACAACAAACCCAACGCGTCAAACAAGTCAACAATGAGAACAAGTCAAACAAACCAAACGCTCCAACAAACACAACAAACACAACAAACCCAACGCGTCAAACAAGTGAACAATGAGAACAAGTCAAGCAAACCAACACTCCAACAAACCCAACAAACGCAACACGTCAAACAAGTCAACAATGAGAACAAGCCAAACGCTCCAACAAACACAACAAACACAACAAACCCAACGCGTCAAACAAGTCAACAATGAGAACAAGTCAAACAAACCAAACGCTCCAACAAACACAACAAACCCAGCAAACCCAACGCGTCAAACAGGTCAACAATGAGAACAAGTCAAGCAAACCTCCAACAAACCCAACAAACGCAACACGTCAAACAAGTAAACAATGAGAAAAAGCCAAACAATTTTAAACCAACGCTCCCAACAATTATAAGAGTTATAATCAGTAATTCGTTTCCGGTCATGTTTTTCTGTAGTAAACTTGCAAGCGATGCTGCGACCATTTTGCATGGAAGAAAAATTGTTTATTTTCAACAATTTTTCACACTGTTTAATAAATTATAAACAAAAAACGTCTTTGCAATACTATAAAGTCTGTTTTGAATGAAGTACAGCGAAATCGAAGCAAAAGTGGACGAGACAATTCGTATAACATAACTGAGGAGCGAACAATCGGTTCACAAATCATCCTAAGAGTGATAGCAAGGTTCTTTTCAACTTTAAGGTTAGTACGCTTAGTAAACATATGGGGGGGGGGGGGGG
>CACRXK020003841.1:0-32500 GCA_902702795.2 Paramuricea clavata | reverse complement strand
AAGAACATGTCTGGGGGGTGGGCATCTACAAAAAGGGACCATACTATATTGAGTGTGGAGAGATGACAGATGGTTGTTGGTGACAAAAAGTTTGGTGTGGTATCGTTTGTACTGGTAGGGGGTCCACCCCTAGAAAACTGAAATGTGAGCATTTTCTGAAACAGATTTTTGGATATACAGCGTTACATTGTGCGTTGATAGATCGAATCTGATCAGTTAAGTGAACTGGGTCACTCAGGGGGTAGAAAGCTTGTTAAACTTAGTGGGCCCGACTCCCACGATCGCGAGGCGCTACCATGGTTGGCGCCGAGCAGGAAAATTTTGAGTCTCTAGAACGTTGGAAATAGCATTTTCAGAGTCTTCTTTTGTGCTATTTGTGATTATAGAAATCAGAACTCTAGACATGGTATTTAAGTTCAAAAACTTTTATGACCCCCCCTTTCTCTGTGTTAAAACTTTTTTGACCCCCCTATTTATAAGGGTAAAACTTCGTTTGCCCCCCCCCTCCTCCCTCCCATTTCCCAACCCCCCCATAAATAATGATATGAAATATGTCTGTCTATGTATAAATAATGTATTTAATAAAATTTTACCTCAGTCCTGACGACTGCTCTGGAAAGGTTCACCAGAATTCCTATAACATCTCCATTAACTCTGATAACATGAAGTAGCTCTATGTGTCTTGTCCGAAATTCGAAATGCTTGGATGAACTTTGCACGTTTCCGAAAATTTGGTTTGTCTGTATTTTCATACAGACTATTTATTTGAGAACATTTTATAGTCTGCCTTTTAATTGAACTCGTTTATTATTTAAAGGAGTCTTAGCACCATTAACATCCTGAGTACATTTGGTGGTAGCGAAGATACAATAGCGGCAAAGCCAAAGAAGATGCCAAACATCAAAATCTTTGGCGGCAGCTCGCATCCTGAGCTTGCCAAATTGATTTGTGAACGACTTGGTATCAGCTTGGGACGATGTACTTTGAAGAAATTTGCAAACAAAGAAACAAGGTGAAGTATAGAAACTGTGAGATGAAATACCTTACTTTGTTTGTCTGATTTTTTTAGGTTTTCCTTTAGTTTTCCTGTGATAAAATTTGGCGCGCTCTTGACAAAATGGCGCGAGTCCCGAATATAGGGCGCGAGTCATAAAACTCCTCTCAGGTTTTTGGTTTTTGTTTTCCTTTGGCTTCAGCCTTTTCCCCAGTGGCATAACGGAGGAAGAGGGGGTCCTTTATAGGCATATTTGGTGTGGGGGCCCTTGTTGACTATTGTCATTGTTTGACTGAGATACCGTAAACCTCCAACTATAAGTCCCCCCTCCCCGATTATAAGCCCCCCATGTATAAGCCCACCACATGTACTAACGCTCACTGCATTCCAAATATAAGCTCTCCCGAATATAAGCCACCCAGAATATAAGCCCCCCCCCGAATATAAGTCTGCTGAATTAATATAAGCCCAGTAACGCTGCTTAATACATGTTTATTTTCCTGTTTATGACTGACTTGTTTATGTCTGACTAGTTTATTACTAACACGAAAGATTGTCCAATTGTATAAGCCCCCTCTCAAATAAGTCCTCCTTGTATAAAAATCACATTTAAGTATATAAGCCCAGGGCTTATAGTTGGAGGTTTACGGTATTTATAGAATGTTCTGGAAAATTCTGTGTCTATAACCATAACAATAACAGTCTCCAACACATACATGTACAAACAACTAAATATAAGAATAAGTTTTGTTTTATTCAAGATTGAATAAAAAAATCAGCTACTGTTGTCGATGGAGGCTTTATTATTTAGCATTATTAAATTTTCCCCATTTATTCTTAACCTGCATTTTTTACATTTTCTAACCTTCTGGGCGATAAGCCATGGCTGATGGGGGCCCCTAACTGTTGGGAATGAGCGTTAAGCCACCTCTTTCCCCCCAGGTTTGCAACGAGTTCATAGTCATACTCGTAGTATATAATTCAAGATGTTCACTGAATTTTTATTGAAAAAAGATTTTTATGTTGACAAGCTTTTGGCTACTAAACTGTGGCCTTCTATAGGACTAATGAAAAAAGGAAGCTTATATACAAAGATATGCTAAAAATTGCACAGATAATTAATATGCATAAAATTGTCCAGTCATGATCTTTCATTATGGTAGCCAGCATAATTAATAGTCATAAATGGTTCAGTTATCAAATTTCCTGAACCAGCCGAGACCGACCCTTGTGTAAAAAAAGTAAAATAGTGGTTTTATGCACAAACCCATGACTTAATTGGGGCAGATTCTAGCCATTAGATGGCCAAGATGCATTTTGACTAAATTGACTCTTTGTGGGGTCTGACTTATGAGGTTTCTGATTGAAGAAAACACTTTGCTCTCTCTCATTGACTCAATTTCTTTGACCCTCCTGACTTTATTGTTGTGCAGGGTATCAAATTAGATTGGTTAAAGTGTATTATTACGAATGAGGGCACAATTTCGTACAGTACGAGTCTTTTTATCCCCTGTCACAGAATAGGGTCTACATTTACAAACAGTTTGAAGCCACAATAAACAATAGGAGAATGACCAGGAGAGCTGCAATCTTCAGAGGTTTGGTTTTTACATACTTATATTTGTATGCTTGTGATGTTACTCTGTGTATATCCACACCGGCCAAGCTTGAAAAATATGCCTGGAAACGGTGGGAATCGAACCTAGGACCTTTGGAATACTAGCCCAATGCTCTGCCAACTGAGCTACGTGGTCAGGTCGGTTCGAGTATGTGATATTTCGGAACAGAATCTAGTTCCTTCGGAACAAACAGAATCTAGTCGTAGGTTCGATTCTCGAATCTTGCCATTTCCAGGCATATTTTTCAAGCTTGGCCGGTGTGAATATACACTCAGAGTAACATCACAAGCATCATATTCACCTGAGTACATTACACCAACACAGAAAAATTATTTGTATTCTTATACTTATAGTGTAGTTGTGTATCCCGCTTGGCATATTAACCCATTCAAGTGCAAGACTCTCCCCTTGACATGTAAAATTGTCTGGTATTACTGTAGATAGAGCAAAACAATACAGTGTGTTTGGCCGTGTTGTAGCTTGATGGAAGGAAACCCAGAAGCAAGGACATTTGCTGAACTAGAGATTGTTTTTCAGAAGGAATGGGAATAAATTCCCAGAAAAATTGTCAAGATCTTGGTTTAATCAGTGCTAAACAAGCAAAGAAGCTCCTAAAAGCACTGGGATTTCCAATTCATATTGACATATACCCCAAAATATTTTTAATATTAGACAATACATTCTGTTTAAAGTAGCATAAATGGAATCATGCTAACCAGTTATTAACCCATTAAGCGCCAGCGGTCTCCCCTTGACAAGTAAAATCATCTGCCGTTAGACAGAGTGGTAAAATAATAAAGTGTGGCATATCAGGGTGCAATGCGACTCAATGTGTTAACTATAGACACATGCACATGAGCAGATAGACCAGTTAACCCGGGCCATCAAGCGCCAGCGCTCTCCCATTGATGAGTAAAATCGTCTGGCGTTAGACAGAGCGGTAAAATAATAAAGTGGGCCGCATCAGGGCGCAATGTGACTCAATTGGTTAAAGTAAATGCATCTATAGTTGATTTTGTAGGCTAACAACTTATTGGGAAAGTTGGTAACAGAATTTTGCAAAATATTGAACTTTTTTTTAAACTCAGATTAACTGCCTACAGTATGTTTAGAATTTGTTTCTAGTTGCAATATTTATGGTCAAAATATAGAATAAACCAATAAACTATATTTGTATTTGAAAATGGCATTCTCAAACCAAAACCATATTGGCAAAATTTTCAAAAATCACTCGTGCTGTTAATCCTTAATTGTGCTCTACATCACATGATTACCTACAGTCTACTAATTTAATGTATTGTTTGGTAATGGCTTTGTATCGTTTTCCATATCCTTAGTTGTTGAGTTCTGTGTGCTGTGATTGCAGTGTTTTCCTTAGGGGCTGCTTATATGGAAGCCGGGCTGACCCTCTTAGACTTTAAATAGCGAGGCAACCCGGTAAGCGGGATGAATTTCTCTTGTGTTTATATGAGAAAATTTCATCCCGCTTGCCGGGACAATTTTGTTATTTTGATATTGTGTTTTTACAGTAAGTTAAAAATAGCTTGCGGCGGTATCTTTGAACTTTGATTGAATCCCGGTGTTTATATGGAGAATTTTCATTCCACGCACGATAACTTTTACTATGAAAATCAAGGGCGTCAATCCATCCCAAAAAGTGGGGGGGGGGGGCGGACTCCAAATTAGGAAGGTCCGGTGGTATGCTACCCGAAATTTTTTTAAATTTTGGTACACTGAAATGGCATTTCCAGCGTTTTGGAGGCACTTGTAAAGTTATAGTACAGTGTGCATGATCTTAATTAAATCCATTTTTAACCATGTGAGAAATTCGCTAAAAAACAAGGTTGTGCAAGTGTGATGAAGCACATCAAAGTTGTCAATTATATTAGTTGTTAGTTATTCATTTGGTTTGATTGCAATGCTATGTCTACAACTTTTAATTGAAGTTAGGCGAGAAACTACAAAAATGGAATGTTTAGCCTTAATATTTTACTATATTTGAACTTTTGAAAATGGTAAAATAAAACTATCTAGTCTTAAATCTTAATTTCCATTACTCATTTGCTCAATAATTGATGTATAATAGTTTAAAATATATTATCAGTCCTTCAGTCCCTGTGCATGAATATACATATATAATATCTTCCACTTCGAATATATATAATTAAGTTAATATGCATGTTAAAGTGCCTATGACACGAAATTTCACCCCAAAGGTTTATGGTTGCATTGTAAAGATCACTTAAAATGACTTAATAATTTTTTTTATAGAATTTTGGTAACTTGCTCCCTTTTCAAGATATTCAACTTTGTTTCATATGCAAATATCACCGGTGTGACATCACATCACATAATGAGTTTTCAGAAAAGTATAGTTTTCTTGACGAATACGTATCTAAAAAACTTTAAAAAAATTGCCCTTGTATATGTATTAATTTCATAACTGGTAATTAACCCTCTGTATTTGTTTGTAAAAGTATTTTATCAAGGTAAAATATTGCGTTTTCAAAATGTCATTATGCGATGTGATGTCACACCGGTCATATTTGCATATGAAACAAAGTTGAATATCTTACAAAGGAAGCAAGTTACCAAAATTCTATAAAAGAAATTATTAAGTCATTTTAAGTGTTCTTTACAATGCAATCATAAACATTTGGGGTGAAATTTCGTGTTATAGGCACTTTAATGTTTTATTTTATCGACCTGAAAAAATCATGATTACTAGATTACATTGATATCGAAAGAACTAGATTCTTTTCCGAAATATCACATACTCGAAATATCACATACCCGACCTGACTGCGTAGCCCAGTTGGCAGAGCATTGGGCTAGTATTCCAATTCCAAAGGTCGTAGGTTCGATTCTCACTGTGGCCAGGCATATATTTTTCAAGCTTGCCCGGTGTGGATATACACTTAGAGACAGAGTAACATCACAAGCATCATATTCACCTGAGTACATTTTACACCAACACAGAAAAAATGTAAGGGGTCTTAATTAAAAAGCCTATTAGGTTTCTAGAAGGCCCCTAGCCTATCCAAAATAGAAAAACAAAATGTAAATAAATTCTAAATACTTTTTACGGGCGTAATAATAAGAAACAAAAACAAGCAAAACGAATTATTGTCTCATTCAGTGCAGCTTGCCAGTTAGAACAGGAAGTGAATACGACAAATAGTGCCTTTATGTAAATGTTTATAAAATTACAACACATGTACAAATTTGAATTCAATTTGAGTATTTTTTAGTATTCACATAACATATGCGATCTCAGTATTTGCTCCCAGTGGCTACAGCGTTCCAACCACAAGTCTGGATGAATAGCACACCAGGGATTAGGTTTTTGGATTACCAAGAAACAAAATTTCATTAAACATGTTAAAAAGTTGGGGGGGGGGGGATAATTAGATATTCGTCCCCCCCCCCAGGATTGACGCCCATGATGAAAATAACTACACAGTGAAATATTGGCAATTGCTTACCGGGCTGTCTCGCTGAGCGGGCCAGTCCGGCTTCCTTATAAACAGCCCCTAAGTCTATGATTTCCCTTGACCTTGTCAATAATTTTTCCTTTCTTAATGTCAGTTCTAATTATTATATGTCCATTTTTCCATGACGACCATGCATGTGATGCTGTGTTGGACATTCCTCACGTGTTCTTTCTTGCTTGTTTCAAATGTTCTTCCCGTTTCTCTTATATATACGATCAGGTACAGTCTCCGCATGGAATCTTGTAAATTACGTTTGTCAAGTTCGACTCTGTGTTTTGTTGAAGGGAAGTGTCGTTGTAATGTTCGTAGTGGTTTAGACTTTACCGCTACTGTATATCAGTATATCATGCTGTCGTAGGGTTCCCTGTACTCTGTTATGCCTTCAATATAAGGTAAAGTTACGTAGCTTTGGTAAGTTGATGGATCGACCATCTCGAAAAACATGCCCACCAATTCTTCAGGTGATGGAGTTGAGTGTGTTGGTCAAAGTCAGCGCGCTTGGTCAAGGTATTTGTCTGTACATGCGTTAGTTTTCTGTATAGGCATTAATGTTGCGTTTTCCTCCTTTTTGTGTAAAGGCCCATTTCCACTGAAAAATTTCCGAAAATATCATTGTTAAGAGTTGAAAATTTTCAACTTCAAAATTTTTTTCTGACGGAAAATTTGTGTAGGCCAATCACATTTTACAAAATTTTCTTTCTGCGGAAAATTTTCCTGAGTATGCTTGAGTCCATTGAGTTCTGTCGTTTTCGTGTTTCACTTTGATAAGTATAATCGCATGCTTTCCGGACTGGTATCGCAGTAAACAAGGAGATCAGAGAAACAAGGAGAAGAGGTTCGATAAAACACCACAAGCCAGACAATTTTAAGCCTTTACGGCCCGTAATTACAAACAGTGACTCAGCCATGTATAATAAGTCAAAGTTCCTTTGAAAATTTGAAGTAGTCCGTAAAACAAATAACATGGGATTTGACGGACAGGTGCATGCAAACACACGGATGAATGTGTCATGCATGGTGAGCCATGTTAGCCCGGTCTTTGCAAATCCCTGCATGGAAAGAGTTATTAAAGAAATGGCCATCGAGATAACACCTCTATATCCCAAGACCTGGAAACGCTTCGTTGACGGAGAGAAAGACCTAGGCTAAAGGAAAACTGAAAATGAACCTGCGAAAAGTTTACTCCCGCCCTAGCTTTAGTCACAAGTCGCGCCAATTTTACGAGTTGCGGCAATTTTTCACGAGTTGCGGCAATTTTTCACGTTGCGCCAATTTTTCACGAGTCCCACCATTTTGTCACGTGTTACACCGATTTTGTCGCAACTCATGCCATTTTGTCGCAGGTTGCAAAGCGGGCAATACATTTTGAGCAATGTGGCAACTGAGCATGCAAGGTTTCATTCTTGACTTGTGCCAGGGCTCAAAATACCGGCCGATCAACCTTCCAGTGCCTTCCAATGTGATTGCTGACGTCTTGAACTAAAACATGAAACTATGATGTATCGAAACAAGTTTCTAATATAGTTTGTTTCACTGTTAGTGTAAGCGTATCAATGACCGGTCAAAAACAAATTTTGACCGAGCTAAAATCAAGTTGACCGGAGACCTATCTCCCGTTATTTTGAGCCCTGTGTGCTACCATCGCTTAGACCCCCAGCCTATCAAGGAACTTTGATAGAAGACATCAGTGTTGGGCCTTTTCCACGTGCATGCGTAAGTTCCATTGATCGGAACATTCCATTATCCTTTCATTGTTTTGAAAATCCCACTTATTGTGCTGACTTATTTGTGACTTTATGCAAAGTTGCAATTGCTGCGTAATGACAGCTGTCTCAATGACTTCAAATATTTTTAGTGTTGAAGTTGGTGAGTCTGTCCGTGGAGAAGATGTGTTCATAATTCAAAGTGGTTGTGGAGATATCAATGATAATTTAATGGAACTCCTGATTTTGATAAATGCATGCAAAATAGCATCAGCTGAAAGAGTCACAGCAGTCATCCCTTGTTTTCCTTATGCACGGCAAGATAAGAAAGACAAGGTATTTGTATTTGATTTAGCTGATTTTTAAACTTGGACAATTAGCCAGATGGTTTGTTTTAATTTTTGTAAGGACAATTAGTTACCCATGAGGGTTTGTTTTCGGACTGTACTCTTGCAATTTAGGTTTTTTAGAAAGCTAAAATTGCTTTAATTTTGGAGTTCAGTGTATGGATGGTGAAAATTATATCCACTTGTCACAAATTAGCCTTTCTCACGCCGCCAATTTTGGGTGGCATTTCAGCCGAGGTCTGCGAGATAAGTCAACATAACTGCGACTTTTTATAATTTTTTGGACAAATTATGGTAAGTTTGCTTTATAAATGGTTAGTTTATTTTGAAATAATGCTTTTCACATTGTTTTAATTGTCTGAAATGGTTAACGAGAATTGGATGCCACCCAAAAATGGCGGATATTCGTCATCGTGAGCAGTCCTAAACAGACCTGAAAAACTATGTTTACCATGATTGCTTGTACATTTATATTATTGCAGTCATTATGCTATATAATATTAATTAATATATTTACTGGGGTATAATAATGTATTTTTTTCAATATAGAGCAGAGCACCTATATCAGCGAAGCTTGTTGCCAATATGCTCTCTGTTGCTGGTGCTGATCACATCATAACAATGGACCTTCATGCGTCCCAAATTCAGGTACGATTCCACAGTTGTTGTTGAACCTCACAGTCTCTCATTTCTAAAGTACAGACAGCAGTTTTTCCTTGAAGCGTTGTACGAGCCCGCGCTATTTAAGAAAGTAAACAATTTCATGTCATAATTTTCGTTCAAAGCTGCTGCCAACAAAATTAAATCCTGAGTTCAAAAGCGAATTTCAAAATAAACGTGATTTAAGGTTACAGAACACCTTTGAGTGTTAATTTTGCCTAACATTTTTTTATTGGTTTCAATGAAAGCACTAGACTAGTTCTACTATCTGACCAAGTTTGAACGAAAAATGTTGAAAACTCGCAGAGTTATTTAGTAAAATACATTTCGCTGCAATAAGAAAAACATTGAAAATGTAATATTCAAATTCAATTTTCTCCCGAAAAATTTTACGGTAATTACTGATTTTCAAACGAGTTATGCTCCTGCGGATTTTAACCAATTTTTCTCAAATTTTCACAGGACATAGCTAAATACGTCAGTTTCAAAATTGTGTTCGGCTTTTGTTTAATTTTGGATATTTTAAAAATAAAGAGCAATTCACTCAAACAATTCAGAAATATATTGCAGTCATCAAAGAAATCGCCATATCAGCGGAATGACGAAATAAACAAAAATTTCCGAACACAATTTTTTAGAACAACTATTTTACTGTATAAAAATGATATTTTCATAAATATAACTTAAAACCAGCAGGAGCACAACTCAAAAGCGTAAAGGTACCGCGATTTAAGATGTTCCTGAATAACTCTTACATTATTTTATTGTTTGTTAATTTTAGAACTTTACCATATTTTGCATGCACTGGAGAACATTTGGTGAAAATGTGATGAAAATCGGACTGATATTGAGCGCGCAGTAGCGATTTTCCGCAAAACGCCAAAAAGGGTGTCCTGTAACCTTAATGCAGACATTCCAACTCTCCCGATTTTACCGGGAGTCTCCCGAAAATTCATGCAATCTCCTGGTCTCCCGATTTTTATCAAATTCTCCTGATTTTTCAGAATATTCAGGAAATATCGTTGAAAAATCATAAACATACTGTTTTTAGCAACATAATAGACTTTCTTGACCTTTTTATGAAGTTACTTCATGGCAATTTATAGGATCACTTAAACAACATATTCCCAAAATGCAGGAAACGCCATTTCACTAGTCTTCTGAAATCATTTCAGAAGACTTAATTTTTATTATTTTTTTCCCAGAAGAACTAGATTTCAATTCACTGAACAGTCTCCCTACATTTTACCTCCAGTAGTTGGAATGTCTGTTTGATGGCAATGGCGCTCGAAGATGAGTGCGCGGTGACATACAGTACTGCGCAAATACCTGTCAAGTTTTCCTTGACAGCCGTGCATACGATCAATCTTCCTTTTTGAAAAGATGACGTGATGTGACTTGACTTGTCAAGGAAAAACTTGTCAATTTTTGCCGTGCACACAAACAAATAAAAGTTGTCAAGGACATGCTTGTTTGCATGTACGGGGCTTAAAAATATATAAAGTTTCTAGTGGTACAAGTTCTGTTTTAGTATTTATTGTACAGTTCTGTTTTAGTATTTATTGTACAGTTCTGTTTTAGTATTTATTGTACAGTTCTGTTTTAGTATTTATTTTACAGTTCTGTTTTAGTATTTATCGTACAGTTCTGTTTTAGTATTTATTGTACAGTTCTGTTTTAGTATTTAGTCGCACTTAACTGCACGATGCAACAAGTGCAAAAAAGCAAATACAAACGGCCATAGTGACACGGACAGAAAGCTTATAATTTCTTGTAACAACAAAATATTGTTTTGCCTGGGAAAACATATATTTAATCATACTAAAGACAATTGAAACACTTTGGTATTTCACGGTGTTCCAATGTAATAAAGACATTGGACTAATCTCACTGTCAACTGTTTACCATGGCATCAGGGGCCTCATATGTTATCATTTGTTGATCGCGTGTATTGTGAGTGAAAAACATTTTCCTGTTTGGGGTTTTAAAACCTATGTGTCTAATGTACTGTCTGATGTGTGAGATTAACAGAATATTTTAATTCCTACGCTAGGGCTTCTTTGATATACCAGTTGACAATTTATATGCTGAACCAGCCGTACTTAAGTGGATAAAGGAAAATGTAAATAACTGGAATGAGTCTGTTATTGTGTCTCCAGATGCTGGTGGTGCCAAAAGGTTGGTTATAGTGAACCAATGATACAGTAAGCTCTGTATGTACAGTAACTGGAACTGATACAGTATGTTGACCTTTTGGAAATGTAAACATTGATGTGATTTTAATCTTTACAGAGTGACCTCTATTGCTGACCGATTAAATGTAGAATTTGCATTGATTCATAAAGAGGTAAGTCAATACTCATCCAGAAATTAGATCTATCGTGGGTTTAGAACCTCATCTTCCTGATTACTGTAAATAAAGAGCATCACCAATGAAATGTTTATTAAGTTATGTTACAGGTTCACATTTTGGATAGTTGTTGATGACTATATATTTTTGATGACTATATATGACTATACATTTTGGATATTTGTTGATGACTGGATATTTTTTGATAGGCTTATACATGGGGGGAGGGGTGGCTTATACATGTGGTGGGGGCTTATATATACGGACGACATTTGATGTTAGTAATGTTTGGATTTTCTGTAACTGTAAACCTACAGTATATAATAACTACAGTGTATGTAAGGAATATAGATATACAGTATATAACACATAATAAAACAAGTTGGTTAACATGTTATACTGTACTGTAATACTGCAATATAATTATCGTCACTCGTCTGAGCTGTTGGAATCCCCGTCGATGCCTTAATAAATACTTGTCCAATAATAAGCCCATGGGCTTACACACGGAGGGGCTTATATTCGGGGGGCTTATATTCGGAATGGCTTGAGCGTTAGTGAATATGGTGGACTTATACACGAGGGACTTACAGCATATTCGGAGGTTTACGGTATTTTACACCAATGTCGAACGATTTTTCTGGTCGAAAAAATAGTGATAGCAAATTTTAAGTAATCGTTTATCCCATGTATATTTACAGTAAATAACATGTTTAGAAATTTGTCAATATTGAATTTCCAGAATGTGCAAGATGTAAATGTTCACATGATTCATACATGGAGTTATGAACTCAAGTTAAGATATATTGTTGTACACTCCAATTCCATTACTGTAGAGAAAGAAAGCGAATGAGGTTGCAAGTATGGTGTTGGTTGGTGATGTCAAAAATAAAATTGCTATCTTGGTTGACGACATGGCAGATACGTGTGGAACACTTGGATTGGCATGTCAGAAGTATGTTTTTTTTTACGCACTATACTGTATGCAAAAGTGTACTTTGGGCATTGATGTTACTCTCGATTGACTTCCAATGTTTGTTTGTAAATGTTGAATGTTCATTGTAAAGTTTCGAAGTCCGTTTCGAAGTTCGTTCCGATGATCAAGCTTTGTTAAGTTGTAATTGGCTAGTTAAATAAGCCAGCCAATCAAATTGCTTACTATTGAATCATCGTAAATCATCGTAACGAATTTCGAAACGAATTTTGGTACAAAGTAACAAATATTCAACGTCATATTTCAAAAGAAAATTGAAATCGAGAGTAAGCACTCTAACTTTCATGGCCGCCGAGAGGGGAGGGCGGGGGCATTTTGCCCCGGGCCCCCAGCTTAGAAGGGGCCCCCGAATTTCTTCACACGCAAGATTGTTTAAATTAACTGAGAATATAAATCCTAGCTGCGTCAGTGCCTGATAATACAGTATGTGTACTGTAACTTGTGTAAAACACCGCTTCTCCCGTTTTACAATTGTGATGTCATGGGGCCTCTCGGAAAATTTTATGACGTCATAGGGCCTCTGGGAAGATTTTATAACGTCATAAGGGCCCCCCTGCGAAAGTTTTGCCTCGTGCCCCGCACAACCTCGTGGTAAGATTGATGTAGTGTGTAGTTATATATGAGTATATATGTATTATAATGATTTCAATTGGGTCCTCCAAACGTCCAAGTAACTAGAAATGTACTCGTACAATCATTATTGACTAATTATACCAATTGCCAACAGTGCTTTTTACATGTGCTTTTTAGGTGAGATACCGCATGAAACAATAATCTTAATAATAATAATAATAAAGACAAAATATGAAAGCAAATGCTTTGCACGTGTGCCTGTTTTAAGTATTCTCGTGCAAAGCAACTTTCAAATGTAATACTGTAATAAGTGCGATCTTAACTCTAAATTATGAACACGTTTGGTAAAACTACTGTAGGTTCATGGGCAGGTATTTACAGCATCAATGAGCCTTGAGCCATAATGCAGGTATTTCATTCCCTGTCATATCTTTACGATATACGTCAGCAGGTGCATGTAAATGTAAATGTAAAGAGTAAGAGTAAAGTTCAAAGGTATTGTATGGTTTATATTTATTTTCAGATTGAAGGATGCTGGTGCTAAACAGATATTTGCAATCTTAACGCATGGTATTTTATCTGGACCAGCTTTAAGTAGAATTGACGCCACCGATATCGAGGCTGTTGTCGTTACAAATACTATCCCACAAGACGAGAAAATGAGGTTATGTTCACGGCTTAAGGTGAGCCCTCTTATTATGCCTGTCATGCAAACATATTCAAAGTGCTTATGCAACGAAATTTCGCACCATTTTCTTTTTTGTATTGTAAAGAATATATATTACATGTCAACAAATTTGAGTTATCTACAGTATAAGAAACATTGAAAGAACTACTGTAGTGATTTTGAATTTTCTTTATAATGCAATCATGAAAAATTGGTGTGATATCTCGTTGCATAAACACTTTAATTAATATTTGTTTGTTTTATCCTGTGAAATACTGTCCGATATATATGCCCATGCATGTTCATAACTTCACGAGGGAATTATACTCTTCATACCGCATGAGTATTTAATTTATTTCTCCCTTTGAGTGCTGGCAGGGTACGAACGGGACTCTAGAATTTGGACCCATGCAAGGCACCGGCCAGCAAAGTTGCAAATTATAAAAAAAATTAATATTAATATATATGTTACCAAAATTACTATGAAGGAGTGGATGAGAGAGAAGAAAGAAATGAAGGAGGTGTACAAAGAGAGAAAGAATGAGAGACGTGTCGACAAACACACTCACGGACGGACGGACGGACGGACGGACGGACAGACAGACAGACAGACAGACAGACAGACAGACAGACAGACAGACAGACAGACAGACAGACAGACAGACAGACAGACAGACAGACAGACAGACAGACAGACAGACAGACAGACAGACAGACAGACAGACAGACAGACAGACAGACGCACACAAACTTAAGTCCTATGGCAGGGACAGTCCCGTACCAAGGACCAGGTACAGGCTAATTCAACATCGTAGATTGTGTGAACAAGATGAGAGTGTTATGTTAAGGTTAATATAACCGTGCAACGCTTTGAAGAAGAAAACAAGGTCCTTGATTTCCCTGTCGTAACAAAGAGGTAAAAGTCCTAATGCCAACATTCGTTGTGTGTAAGACATCTCGCCAGTCTTGGTTTTTAAAATCCACCCAGTGGCTCTCCTTTGAACACTCTCAATCTTTTCACTCAGTTTTCTGTTGCGAAATGGAGACCATACTTGGGTTGCGCAACATAACTGCGATTTTACGATGGAAAGGTAAAGAGGCCTGACTTTGGTATCCGTTAAAGATGGACAAGTTCGTTTGAGCAAACCAAGCAATTTGTTGGCTTTGGACGTTATTTCATTCACATGCGAGTCCCACAATAGTTTACTAGATAGGGTGACTCCGAGAGTTTTCTTGCGCGTGACGGATAAAACTTTGCATTTTGATGCGTTCAATGTGATGTTGTTGTCACTACTCCAAACATCTAGGTTGGTTAGAGCTTGCTGCAGCTGGTCACTATCACTAACCGATGTTATTGTTCTATAAACCTTTGTGTCATCTGCGAATAAGGCCGACGTTGTTCCATTCTCTACCACCTTGGGAACATCATTAATGAAGATGACAAACAGCATTGGTCCTAGGATACTACCTTGAGGTACTCCAGACGTAACAGGTGTCCATTGTGATGCGACGCCATCTACTACAACTCTTTGTCGACGGTTATTTAAATAATCAGAGAACCAATCAAGAAGTCTACCTGACACTCCATAGGCTTTAAGTTTTCTGAGAAGAATAGAGTGATCCACAGAGTCGAAAGCTTTAGCAAAGTCAAGGTAAAGAATATCAGTTTGCGTGTTCTTATCAAGTTTTTGTCCAATAGAATGAAGTGACGAGAGAAGCTGTGTAACACAAGACCGGTTTCAAGAAATCCATGTTGATGAGGAGAAATGAGATGCAGGACATGCTGATAAAGTCTGCTATACACGCAGCGTTCCAAGACTTTGCTAATAATGCTTGTACTGATTTCGGCAGCGATGAACTTGGTTTTACGGTTACGGAGCTGGAGGTTTTTATGAAATTGTCAAAAGTGAATCCAGCCAAGGCCAATGGTCCAGATGGGATACCCAGCTGGGTTCTGAAGGGAAATGCTGATCTACTGGCCGATCCTGTAAAAGAGATTTTGAATCTTTCGTATAGAGATAGCTATCTTCCGCAGTCTTGGAAAGAAGCGGATATTATCCCTCTTCCAAAGCAGAAACCTGTAAAAGACGTGAATAAGCACCTACGCCCCATTTCATTGACATATGTTGTATCAAAGGTTTAACGTTTCTATTAGTAGGACGAATAGATTTAAAAATAGTTTTATACAACATAATTCTACAATGTATTTTAGATAAAGTAAATATTTATTGTAAAGTTAGAAACGTAATTCAACCCGTGGTTGTAATGTTTTTAATTAATTAATTAATTAATTAATTAATTAATTAATTAATTAATTAATTAATTAAACTATCTATCTATCTATCTAATGATGGGGAGGAGTGAGATTGGGCGATAATTTTCCGCCGGTTCTTTCTATTTCGTCTTGTGTATGGGCGTAGCATTTGCTGATTTCCACTCCGAAGGAACTCTACCGGATACTAGTGAATGATTGAAGACATCACAGAGGCTTGATGCGATTTGTTGGTGACATTCATTCAGGAGTCTAGAAGGGATGCCATCAGGGCCACTTGCTTTTGACGTATCCAAACCGTTGAAACATTACGAAATTTCGTTCACGTTGATGGTAACATCAGATAATGCCTGATCAGTTCTCAGTGGAATGGGGTTATTAGCATCAGCTAAATGGGTGTTAGATCGTGAGGGTGTGAAAACAGAAGAAAAATACACGTTGAAAAGTTCGGCTTTGTGGGCAGCAGTCTTTGCCGTGACACCTTTGAAAGAAATTTCTGCATTTGAACTAACAAGATGATGGAGTATGGATTTGTGATAACTCCAGAATAGTTTTGGGTTATCTTGAAATGAATCTTTGATTTTGGCAAGATATTCACGGTATTTTCGTCTAAATAAATATTTGATGGTTTGACTCAATGTTCGTAGTTTATGTTTACGAGCGGCAGACTTGGATTGTCGAAATTTCTTCAATGCTGTGTATTTCTTTCGGATGAAATGTCGTACTTCTCCGTCAATCCAAGGTGGTGAGTTAGTGTCCGTAACAAATTTCACTGGAATGAAATTATTAACATGCATCAGAAACCATTCCTTCTAAAGAGACCAGTGCTCGTCATTGTTTTTTAGAAATGTACCATCAAATGGTGTGTTAGATAGAGACTTAGGTAGATCTTCAAAATTTCCGCGCCTGTAATCGAACACTGTCCGTCTAATAGATTTAGCCCGAGAGATCAGTTTTTGAATCGTAAATACTAAGATATGATGGTCAGTTGGGAAACCAGATTGTTCGGGAGCAGACGTTGATACACCTCTAATGATTTCAGGACGGTTGCACAAAAGTAGGTCAAGTTTATTACCACCGCGATGCGTCGGATCAGGAATTAATTGTTCCAGAAAATAATTGGCAAATAGTTCGCAAAACTTGTCTTCCAGATGTCCTCCGCCATTGGAGGGACTTGGTTGATCAAATGACCAGTCAATTGCAGGGAGATTAGAGTCACCAACTAGAAGAACACAGCTGGATTCAGGGATATTTGCAAGGGATGAACTCAGTTGTTGTATATCAACCAAAGGAGAACCTGGAGGGCGATAGTAGGTATACAAAATGATGGACTGATTATTAGGTTGGGAAAGTTCAACGACGACAAGTTCAATGCTATTGTCTTCAAGATCAAATCGATGTTTCACGCTAATAGTGTCCTTTACAGCAACTAGAACGCCACCACCATTTCTCCTCACCCTATCGTTACGGAAGATGGAATATCCCTTCAACAACTCGCTGTCAAGGACCGAATCACTGAGCCAGGTTGCACATACACTAACAATGTCGTAATCACCACTGTAGACCAATTGCTGAAAATAGGTAATTTTGCAAACTTTAGATGATCGTTGTCATCCATGTTGTTAACATGATGTCAGCATTATTAGGGCATAAGATATACAAAACAGACAAATTGATGAAGAATGAAATGAATGAAAACCAAAGTTTGACCAAAGTGCACGAAACCTGGGGCTTGCTCTCAGCTTTTCTTTGAGCACATGGGCACAAGAGAACAATTTTCCACAATTATCCATTACCCCCAGATATGTTTGATTGTTTGAAAAATGAAAACCAGTGTTGAGGTCCTATTATGATCACAAATGCACTGTACTGTTTTTATATTACTCTTGCCTCAATGGCTGCGTTTTCATGCGGTTATTTCCTCCTGTTTCCTGTGCAGTTGGTGTAAGGATAGGCTTGTGATTGCGATCAAGATCAGATAATTATTTGCTTGTTACTGTAGTTATGTATTTTGTATAGTTGTCAATATTTTTTTAATTTATACTGTATGTACAGTAAGAGGTCTGTTGCTAATATCAAAGTTAATTTTATTGCAGGTAATCGACATATCCATGATCCTCGGTGAAGCCATACGAAGAACTCATAATGGGGAATCTGTGTCATATTTGTTTAACCATGTGCCTTTGTAAATTTAGACAATATATTGACAGAGATTGGACACATGTACATGAGTACAGTAGATAACAGAGTAGATGATGACACCAGTAACTATATTTAATTATTTATAGCTACTGTATAGATCCTTATCAAATCAGCAGTACTATAATATTCTGTAATAAACTATATATTTTACTACGCTAAACAGGAGATTCCTGAAATTATAACATCTTTGCATGGGAATGCAGCTCTACAAAATTTGAATCCCTAAACTTGCAAAATAAGTGTCCACTACGATAATAAACTTTTGGGGCCAGTTTGTGAATGAACGCCGGATAGTGTATCCACTGGATAGTGATTTTTTTCAAGCTTTTCTAAAATTGTCGGTTGATGGGTATAACCAAGATTAAACTTTAGTATTTATGAATTATAGTCTATTTTATTAATTGAGAGATCCATACCCGTTGTTTTATACATTTTTAAGCATTTTTACGGAAAAAATCGCTATCCGGTCCCTGGTGTAAAATACGACTGTTCCAATTTACGGGTACTGCATGATAACGTTATTTTGTCCATTAATTTTCATGTTGTCCGCATATTTCATCGTAGTTTTTATGCCCTTTCACCGTAGATTACAATACTGATGAATTATAAGAGAAGGGGAAAATTACGCTGTATGTTTGTGTTTAACTATACAGTGTGTAACAAAGAGGAGACATGATAGCGTATTGTATTAAAGAATTGTATGGAAAGAACTGGTCACAGACGTCTGGCGTCTCTACACTCCTACCAACATCCAAGTGAAAAGTCGAGAGAAATGGTGTCAGACATAATTACAGGGACTAACAAGACTGATGAATAGATGTAAACTGAAAAGCTGAAAAGGATGCCTTGCAAACAACAGGAGAGTAACGACAGCGAAGATAATGTAGATAAAGCTAAGTCATCAAAGCGAATACGTGTTTTTAACTTTTCAAACTACAAAGATGTGATTGATAAGATTTATTGTTAGACGTTGTGTGATTAAATCGATTTATAGTTGTGTTGTCAGAAAAATTTAAGAAAATTGGATAGTTTCTTGTTCATAATAATTTGAAGGGTGATATGTATTAATCAACCCCATTTAGAGGTTGCTATTTAATAATCAACTTCGTGAATATATTAATGAGGTTGATTAATTCATATCGACCCTGTATTTGTATAGGTTATTTCAGCCCCGCACTCCCCTGGAGATATTCAAAACCGCCCTCTGCTTTTAGACAGTTGCCCATCCACGAGTGGATTCACATGATATCGACCTACAGAAGACAATAGAAACTGAAGCAATGATGATATAACAGAAGTAATAAACCGAAAAACTACCGATTTCAGTGCCGTAGTGAGCCCTTTTGATTGGGGCGGCGGCTGCAAATTTTTGAATTTAGAGTCTCTGAAATGCCATTTCCTGGACTTTGGGGGAAGATTTGACAGAATTCTGATGGTAAGAAAACAGCGTTTTAGTACGTCGAAATTTACAATTTGTTTACAATTTAGTAGTAAGCAGGAAAGTATGGGTAATATCTTCATTCTTTGCAGTTTAATTTGTCATGGATAATACGTAGCCGCTTAAAATTAATCAATTGTCAGTATTTTAAAGGTATATTAGGCGAGACTTTTTTATTCATTGGTTTACGGATCCGCCGACCGTAAATATTCAGAAAGCGAAAAATAAAAAAAAAATTGGATGTCAAAAATTTTACAATTTTAGTTATATGAATTTTTTCCGTGTTGGTGTTGTGTACTCAGGTGAATTTAATATGTTTGCGATGTTACTCTGAGTGCATATCCACACCGGGCGAGCTTGAAAATTCTCACACCGGGCGAGCTTGAAGCTTCATATTACTAGAACACATTGGTATTGAAGGAACTAGATACTGTTCCGAAATATCACTTACTCGAACCGTCCTGACCGCGTAGCTCAGTTGGAAGAGCATTGGGCTAGTATTCCAAAGGTCGTAGGTTCGAATCCCACCGTGGCCGGGCATATTTTAAAATTCATATTACTAGAACACATTGGTATTGAAGGAACTAGATACTGTTCCGAAATATCACTTACTCGAACCGTCCTGACCGCGTAGCTCAGTTGGAAGAGCATTGGGCTAGTATTCCAAAGGTCGTAGGTTCGAATCCCACCGTGGCCGGGCATATTTTTCAAGCTCGCCCGGTGTGGATATGCACTCAGAGTAACATCGCAAACATATTAATTTTAGTTAATTTTAATTAATTTGGGGTTCTGACATGAAGTACACTTCAAGTGAACTTTGACTCTAGGTACTGCTGGCTCATGTTATCGTGACAATCAATATGTAGATTGGTGATCGCTAGATAGTATACTTCAAAATAAGGTTTCCATTTTTATAACGTAGAAAAAACTATCCTAACGCAAAACTAAACCCTAACCCTAATACTAACCCTAACCCTAACCTAACCCTAACTTATTTTAATTATTTTAAAAATTGATATAAAAACGGAAATCTTATTTTGAAGTATACTATCTAGCAATTGCCTATGTAGATTAGCCACGTTTTTTGCGGGTTTTTTTTAAATTGACGTTAAAATTTTTTATAAAGATTATTAATTTCGGTTCTGATTTATACTCAGTTCGTTTTTTTTTAAATTTTTTTCCGACCTACCGACCTTTTATTTTTAAAGTCAAATCCGTAAACCAATAAATAAAAAAGTCTCGCCTTATTTAGATGATAAAGGTCGCATGATTTTGAAAAAAGAATGATTATTAGCAAATTATTGGGGGACTGCAGCCCCCCGGTTGCTACGGCCCTGGATTTACGATTTGTAAATTGTCCATGTAAATGCCATGATTTCGTAAATCACTTTATACTGACTACAAAATTCTAGAATATTTTCTCTGTTTTACAACTAAAATTTCGTTATAATATTATTGCCGTAATTTTCCGAATGGCCAACCCGATTTTCCGAACATGTTAATTCTAAGAAAAGTTGGGGGGAGGGGGGGGGGGATTAACCAGTGTGGGGGGCTGCTGAGCAGTAGTGATGGGCGATTACCGATTACTTGGTATCGATACCACCCGATACCAGGCCCAAACACGAAGTAGTCGATACTGCACGGTATCGAAAAAGTGCTTCGATTACTTTTAAAATAAGACATTCATTATAATCCTGCAGTTGTGTCATCATTTTCATGGTTATTTCTAATAAAATGTATGTACTTTTTGGTATATTGCTGCATTTATCAATTTAATCTAACTTCCTTTATACTTTATTTGACATTCTATTCTCGCCGACAGAATAAATTATGAAAAAGGCGGGAAATAAAGTAATTTTTGTTTTTTTTATGGATCAAAATGGCGGATAAATCGTTACGGTTAAAAATATGTAACTTTTTGAAAATTGGAGGAAGTAATCGTTTGGGTAATCGATACCTCGATACTTGAACCAAAAAGTAATCGGTATCGTATCGAAACCGATACTGGTGGTATCGCCCATCACTACTGAGCAGGCTACTAATAAGCCAGTTATCAAGAATTTATCAGGAATAAATGCTTATCTGCTCCCAGTTCGTCAGTTCACCATCAAGTCCAACGGAAAATGGACGGAAAATGTTGATCAACTGTTGGAGTACGTCAACTGTGGTTGCAAGAAAAGCTGCTGAACATAGCGAACTCCTAGCCTCCTCCGCAGGCATCTCACCCGACGAATCGGGTGGTGGGAAAAAGTTTGGTGAGATGCCTGCCATAAATCGACACAAAAATTTGCACTGCGCATACCGGCTCGCGCATGCAAATTTCGACAAACTCAAACTTAGGGGGAGTAGGAAGGGCTTACGGCAAGGAGTGAAGAAAATTTTGTTTTCAACACGATGGCTTTAATACAAGACGAGTAAAACTGTAAAATTAACGAATAATCCTGCTCTTCAACATTGCAAATACAAAGGGAACTTTGACTAAGGAGCTGAGAACGTTATCGAAAGCCGACGCAGCGATTTACTTGGATTGTTTAGAGATAACGAGTGACTTTGCAGAGCAGTGAATTCACAATGTCGTCGATTCATGTCAAGACAAGGTTTCAATTGAAAGTTTATCGTTGATATATGCAAATTTCTATTCAAATTGTTGACGACATTTTATATCATAATAAGCTGAAAGTGCAGTGATTTAGTCGAAATTGTAACACGAAAAGGAACGATCGAAAATTGTTAATATATAAATGTAAATTCAACTGTTGACATCTGTGACTGTGCCTGCGTATTAAATATATAAACACCTCTTGCCTTGTTTTAATACGCTTGTATGGAAGGAAATCATTAATAAAAGTCTTAAACAAATAGCTTTCTTATTGTGGAATACACGGTGCAATTTATCCCTTGGACAAAGACAAAGTTTTCAAACTTGAGTGTCTCAGATGTGGCGAAAATAGCAAAAGCTTTCTTAAATCAGTGGCCCTGTTTTATATATGGGTGTGAGTATAAATGTAGACATAAGGGAAAGGACAACTGGAATTTAATAAGAATCTAATAGTTTTCCATGTGGTGCAACATGTATGAAGACCTGTTTTAATAACATTTGCCTTGGATTTGTTAATTAACCAATGGAGGCATTACATACATTCCATTTTGTTTGCCAAAGTTTACAGACAAAATATTTAGATGGGTAAAATCTATTTTGCAAGGCAAATTTCCCTATAACCATACAGTCACTGACGAAACTTCCCAGTGTTAGACGTGTTTTCAGGGATGGATCCAGCATGATCTGGTAGGGGGGTGCTCTGCCAGCTCTGGTGTCGAGTGACTCGAGTTGTGTCGTCATGTGTGCAGCCCGCCATTAATATACAGCAACAGCAGTATTTTGACAATTTGGCAAAACAACCTCCATGTGGTACAAGTGTACTGTGTACAATATCTCATTTTGTCTCTAATATTTTTTGCTTTATCATGAAAAATAGCACACACATACCCCCTGGCCAGGGCTAGGGAGGGGGTGTGCACCCTCCCCCCCCCAGTAAATCCATCCCTGCATGTTTTGCTATTAATTGTTACATTAACCACCCAAAAGTCTTTCAATGGTGGGTACATATTAATTGTAAGCTGTGAAGCTTTAGATTAGCCCATTGTTTGCACTCTCCCCTGGAATAGTAAAATTGTCTGATGTTAGACAGAGTAAAAGCAGGGGCGTGCCGGCAAGCGATGAGACAACAAGAACTTGTTGTGGGCCCCTGGCATTGTAGGCTCTTACATGATTCATGCCAATCTACTGTAGATTTATTATATTTAAAACAAATATATGTCAAAAGCAATTTTATTTAAACATGAACAAGGGAGATACATATAATTAGAGAATATGCAGATACATCATAAATTTCTTTATTTATCAAATCATGGATGTCATGTGGCCAGTACGTGTAACACAACTAGGCATATACTATATTAGAAAGAGGTTGTTACATGTGTTACAATGCAACTTAATGGGTTTAGCATATTCACATGATATTAATTAAGGGGGTGAGTTCCAATTAACTATTTAACCAAGTGAAGCCTGGTTCACATATACCTGCTGTTTGTTGATGGGCTATTGTCGTTAAAAGTTCAACTAAATAATTCACAAAAGAATGTATGCATCAACAGCTGTAAACAATGATAATGCAGGCATATGTAAACCACGCTTAAGATGCCAACAAAATCTTGATTTTTGTAGGCTTTTGTTGTAATCAAATTTCTGTAGTTGATATTTCCAAGTTGTTATCTCTCCTCACTTATTGAAATGGTTGCTTCAACAGAAAGATCTTTTCCTTTTATATATCAATTCACTTAACATGTTGCCAAATGTCTGATGATTTGACTAAAATTAGTAAAATATAATCAAAATGTCAACCCCTTCATATAAATAAACATGCCAAAATAATATTCCAGAAAACAATACAATTTAATATAATTCTTTTATTAAACAAATTATACCTTTCGTATCGTTCCATTCTTCGTTTTGCGTTCGAAATTATGCCAGATAATTTCCTCAAATCGTAGTTCCTCGGCTGAACAATTGATACCAAGATATCTGTGATTGATACACTGTAAACATAATTTTGGCTGCTTCGAGCGAGCGATTCAATTAAATTTACACGTCGTTTTTAGACCGCGAGAGACATTTCGATATATAATCCTTTCAATTGACCAACTAATTTTCGTATAACTTGAATATTTCGATGCATTTTAAAACATTTTTAAAGTTAATACTCGCAAGCTTCGCTCCTCGCCTGAAGATTTCAAACTGAATATATAATTAGGGTCAAAAGCCTACTTAGGGGGTGGGGTACATTGACACGGCCACAAGGTACATTGACACGTCCATTCTGTTCGATTTATGGCAGGCCTCTCTCCCAGAAAATTTTTTTTTCAAAACCCATTCGCAGGCTAGAACCCATAGAGAGGCCTGCGGAGGAGGCTAGTATAATAGTTTGGGACATGCAAGTGTCAAATAATGTGATTGTTTGTTATGTATTTTTATGTGAACAATTATGCTATAGGCTTCAACTAATGTCACATACACGATAATGAGACTACATAGCAAAGCTGCCTTAAAGTACTTCATATGTGATGAAATGGCAACAACAGGTTGCCTAGCAACCTTGTTGCAGGTTGCCTAGCAACCTTATTGATGGAAGCAGGGCGACGCTCTTAAAACTTTTTCGTTTCTTTTTGAAGAACAATCTAAAATAAAGGACATCCACTTCATATCTAGACATCGCAACATTTCTACGATTTGGTGACTACTAGATCTTTCTAACCATAATACTGATGGAAAATGTTAATTAAAACCTTGAATAGGATGCACATGTCTTTAAGTATTTGGGTTTCATGCATTAATACGTTTTAATTAATAAAACATTTGTTCTCAGCAATGTCAACGATGCTTAAGGCAAGACGTGGAAAAAAACAACGTCAGGTGTTTGAAATGTTATTGAAAAGCTGACTAAATAGTGTAGTTTGAAATTTTTTAAAAGTTTTCCACGTTATCAAGAATTCCCTAAAACATATATGTTTTATAAATTATACATATATGTATAATTTTTAGTTATTTTATATGATTGGTTATAAGAACTCGGTAGTTTCATTTTATTTTTAATCATGCCATACAATTAATTGAATATGGTCCTTATAGAAGCATCTTTGCGCGAACAAATATATTCTTTATTTGCAACAAATTAATATTAAATCTTCTGATGTTGTAAACTGAATATTACCTTCCGGTGAATAATTCAGGCATGTTGCAGGTATTTGTAACTGCATTAAGCTATATAACTTTAATCTGAGATATTATAAATCATTTTCACTGTTAAACAATGAACGAAACCGAGCTTTTTTTACCATGGGATGCATATTTTACTCATGCGATGAAAATATTGACATCTAACCTATATAATTTTAATAACATTTTACTTTAAACTTGTTTCAAGTAGATAATGACGCTATGCAAACTCTGCATATACAATTTTTTTCTCTGACGTGTTTATCATTTCGTTGCTCTCAACCTGAATCGTTGTTGTCTTATATATTCTTCAAAAGACAACCATGGCAAATAATTCAACGCATTTCTTCGCAGTACCAACCGATGTTCTAATGTTTTCAGTTGTTTTTAAATTTGTCGCAATGATTATTGGAATTTTGGGAAATATGACAGTTATAATTTATGCAATTTTGACGAACAAGGAAAAGACAGCGACATCTTATTTGGTAGGAAACTTGGCATTGGCAGATCTTCTCGTTTGTGTAACCTTTTATCCAATATGGATCATTGAGTTTACACTGACTATATTAAACATTGATAGTGATCAGGATCTGTTTTGTAAGTTAAGTCGTTCTACCATCTGGTCATTGCTGTTCGCTTCAGTGGCTACACTTCTCGCCATTACTGTTGATCGTTATTTCTATATTGTAAAACCTCTCAAGTATTCGCTGATTGTGACCAAACGAAGAGCTTTTTTAGCTATTTCAGGAATTTGGCTGACTACGTGTTGCCTTTTCGTTCTTTCACTTGTTCATTGGAGAATGTCTGATTTCAGATTAAGAAGTTTTTGTGACATTAATGATTATATACATCATTCTATAGAAATTTTGGTTGGTTACTTACCGCTTACTTTAATATTAATTCTTAATATCCGAATTTTAATTATTGCTGAGAAACAACGAAAACGTATCTTGGTTGAAACAGCGGTACCCGCCATTGCAACTTCCGATGGACAACCTGCAAACAAGATATCAGCTATCCATGGATTTTTTCACGCTGTTAAAGCAGTTAAGACATTTTCTATAGTTGTTGCTGTGTTGGCGTTCTGTGTACTGACTCCAACTGTGCTTGGGACGGTGATACACTATTCTAATTGTAGTGCGTCATGCCACCAGATGTGGTACGTAGTTTGTAACTATCAACTTTATGGAATAAACTCGATCGTGAATGCTTTCATCTATGGAATGAGACATGTCAAATACAGAAAAGCGTATCGATATATTCTACTTAAAATACTTCGCTGTAATCAGCCTGGCAACTAGTTCTGATAGAGAATTCTGCTTTAAACCTCACAAAAATCAAGCTCTACGTTTGTTGTGGAGCTTCTGGTATTTCAGCCCTTTTAATTGAAACAACTAACTAGGAAAATCAATTATACACGATTCAAGATCTGCAGTAAATTCAAATGTTTTTAACAATAGGAATTTTTTAAAATGTTAAAAACATTAAGTTTGCTGATCTTGAATTATGCTTAATTGATTTTCCTAGTTAGTTTTTTCAATTAAAAGGGCTGAAATTCGCCTTAAAATCCATCATTCAAAAGGCTGAACTGTGCCTTTAAGAAGAAAGAAGAAAGATGAACTGAACTGCCCGAAAACAGCTTGTCCTCAATAAAGCATGCTAAATTATAAATTATTAGTAGATAACCCCCCCCCCCATCCACCACCGGAAGTGATTCAAGCGAATGACGTCAACAGGGGGTGTACGTCCAAGAGTTCGTACTTAGCTGCATGACGTGTTCAGCAAAGGACAGTTTGTTTTATCTTACTCAAGTTACATATAATATTAAATGTTCCAAAAAGAAAGCCAACTCAACTTATTTATTCCTATAATCAACTCTCTACTAGCATGAGTACAATGATTAATCATCAGAAAGTTTCTTCTTCAAATATTCCGCATATATTTTACGATAACTCTTCTCGTACGAAAGATTACATTGTAGAGCGGCAAGGATAATTTTTAACTTGCCCAAGGACATGGCGTCAAGTGAAGTAAACAGGGGCGGCGGAACAGGGGGGGCTAAAGCCCCCCCAGAAGTAAAAGTGGGGGGGCTTAGCCCCCCCAGAAAATTTGAATTTTTTGGAAAAAATTTTGATAATTAGGGAAAAATTTAGGTTATTTTTTGAAAATTTAGGTATAAGGGGACAAATTTGCAATATTTTGTTTAAAAAAAGTGTATTTCCGAAAAAAATTGTTGATATAAGTCCGGAAAAATTTTTTTCGTCCCTTTTTTTGTATATTGTACCCCTAAAGTGGTACACTGACCGAAATTTTTTTGGCGAGGGGGGGGGAGGTCGCCGAAAAAATTTAGCCCCCCCAGAACGAAATCTGTTCCGCCGCCGCTGGAAGTAAATGTACTTAAGAATGACCACTGGTGATCATTTTTTACATATTATAAACTAGACACTTTTGCGTTGATTTATAAAGCAACTAATAACATGCTTCCATATACGATGTCTAAAGGCATTGTAAAGAAACGTTGCAGCGGCTACTAACTGAGGGGATTAGGTGTTTTAATATTTTCGGGATCTAACACCAGATACATGATGGACTCGGTCGAATACCGATGTTCTGTGTTGTGGAATTTTGTACATTATAATGAACAGGGAGTAGAACATCATCAGCTTAAATATTTAAAAGAACAGTAGACTTTAAGTTCGGAAAGTTTTTATCCGGAAAGTTTTGTGAATCTAGACTCTCTGAAATGCCATTTCCTGGACTTTGGGGAGAGATTGTACAGAATTCTGTTGGTCAGAAAACGACATTGTAACATATCAGAGAGGCCCCGGCCAATGTTTTGGCTCTATCACCTAAGCTTTGGGGCCCCCATTTGGACCATTGGGGTTGGGGCCCCCGGGTTCTCCCGGTCTGAGCCCATAGTAGTTACGCCACTGCTATCTATCTATCTATCTACCTATCTATCTAACAGTTTTGTACGTACAATTTAGTACGAACAGTTTCGTACGAACAGAGACGTGCGTACACTTTGTGTTAATCCATGTGTTAATTGATGCATGCAGTCAACCAATGGCTGTAGTCCTGATCCTTTGTCATATATAGACCAAGTCACAAATGTATTTCACTTTCATAGCATATCAAGCTATGAGCTGAAAAGAGAAATACAAAATATGCAAATGGCAAAATCTACAGGTCTAGATAAGATCTCAACTAAGCTAATAAAACAGGCAAGCGATACAATAACTGAATCACTTCTAGAAGTGTTTAACCTATCTCTTAGGACAGGAATATTTCCAGATGATTGGAAATTTGCCAAAGTGACTCCAATATATAAGTCAGAAAACAAAACCTTATGTGAAAACTATAGACCGATATCAGTCATTTCGAATATCGCCAAAATATTTGGTGTTTAATCCTCTGGTTTCCTTTCATCTTTATAAATTGAAATTAATTAAATGTTACATCTCTCATAGATCCAGTTCAACATCTGCATACCAAGGTTAATTTAAAACTGTTAATTTAATTGTTTGTTTTTCGCTCAGTGAAGTAGATTTGAGTAGTAACGCAGTTGTTCATGGTTACATAGTTTGGAGGCGGTATACAACTTTGTAAAATCCTTCATGCAGATATCTTTCCTTCATTACACAATTTTATTAAGGTTTTTTATTAGCCCTATAACGACAGGTAAAACATCCGCTATTTTATATATTTTACACCACTATACACGGTGGGCATAAAAGACAGCGAATTTGGCCAAGTACATATAACTTTCTCTCGTTAGTTTGGAATATCACGAAACTCCCTCACAGGATAAAACTTAACATTCCTAGAAATCGTATGTTTTTTGTTTTTCGATTTTGTTACATTTTGGCGGGAAAATGACGTGCCAACTTTGGCGCCAAAAAATTAAACACGAACTAAGAACATGCTAGTAACGTTTTCGAAAAGATTGTCCTATAAGGATCTCAAAACTGTAAAAACATTAAAAATACAACAAGGCAGTGCGAAGATATGGCGATTCAAAGTTCTATTTTTATTGACAAATCAGCCATTTTGTTACTAAAAATAGATTTTTTTCGAACTTTGAATCGCCATATCTTCGCACTGCCTTGTTGTATTTTTAATGTTTTTACAATTTTGAGATCCTTACAGGACAATCTTTTCGAAAAAGTTACTAGCATGTTCTTAGCTCGTGTTTATTTTTTTGGCGCCAAAGTTGGCACGTCATTTTCCCGCCAAAATGTAACAAAATCGAAAAACAAAAAACATAAAACGATGTTTTAACGTGCGAGTAGCGACGAATTTTATAAACTGAATACCATAGGCAGCCCAATGTTATGGTTGCCTGCCTGCGCGCGGGCGAGGCATTGTATAGTTGTATTATTTCCTAAGGTAGGCAAATGCAATCAAACTAACGATACATATACTTTCAAACAATCCAAAATACTTCAAATATCTTTACATCTACGCTAAACTAATCACGGAAATAAAATCTACGATACTTTTACTATATACTAACAATATTTTAACGTACAAAACAAATTTGTAATGCGAGAAAAATACGAAAAGTTTTTGCATTTTTTTTTCAATTCTTGAATGAGACGATGCTGGATTCGCGCTCGACGTTTTTGATGGCGTTTCAAATGACGAATTTCTAATCTCATTGGCTGTCATTTTTACGGTTTTAAAACGTAGAAAAAGACAGCCAATGAGATTAGAAATTCGTCATTTGAAACGCCATCAAAAACGTCGAGCGCGAATCCAGCATCGTCTCATTCAAGAATTGAAAAAAAATGCAAAAACTTTTCGTATTTTTCTCGCATTACAAATTTGTTTTGTACGTTAAAATATTGTTAGTATATAGTAAAAGTATCGTAGATTTTATTTCCGGGATTAGTTTAGCGTAGATGTAAAGATATTTGAAGTATTTTGGATTGTTTGAAAGTATATGTATCGTTAGTTTGATTGAATTTGCCTACCTTAGGAAATAATACAACTATACAATGCCTCGCCCGCGCGCAGGCAGGCAACCATAACATTGGGCTGCTTATGCTGAATACGAGCTATGGCCGCCGACGATAAACAAATTATTTTGGACACCAAAGTACTGTCTCTGGGGAAGAACGAACTGATCGAATTTGCCTTGTCGTTGAAGATTGATAAATCAAAGGTAGAAGGAAAGAGTAAGGTACAAATAATTAAAGAGATTCGTAATGCACTTGAAGTAAACTTAAGTACTTTTACCGAGGAAGACGATAAAGTCAACTATTTAGATGGGTTAATTTCTGCCTTAAATCCCGAGACAAGCGAAACTGGGGCCAAAATATCGGAAGAACAAACTGAGATACAAAATCTCGAGAAGGAATTGTCGGAACTCGAAATAAAACGAAAGGCGATTGAAGATAAACCACGGGCAATAGGACAGGTGTAGTGTTGTTAAATATAAAGTTAGAAATGGTATTATACTTACTCATGTATTATAATTATGTTTAAAAGATCAGAATATTCATAAATTCTTATTTTGTTTCATAAATAGTTCTTTAACTTAATATTCGAAACAAATTCCATATCTGCTTCGTCTGCCATCGCCATGTTTACTCGTCCCAATCTACATGCTGCACGGCATTGCCGCCCCTCCTGGCAAAATAATAAGCAAGCGAGAAAAATTAAGGAGAAAATAAGAGGGTAGGAACACTGTGGGCGTTTCGTGGGCGTTTCATCGCTCTGGGCGAATCAGCTTTCTCAATCTTGTATCACATGACTAATTCAAATCGTCATAGGCGGGAAGCAGCATTACACGTCATCCCTACGTCAAATAAAATGTTATAAAACGCGTCGTGGATACGTTTGTGCCATATATGGAAGTTATGGATACGTTTGTGCCATATATGGAAGTGTCACTGCATCCAGCTTATGACAACGATGTTCCTACCCTCTTATTTCTCCTTAATTTTTCTCGCTCGCTTATTATTTTGCCAGGAGGGGCGGCAATGCCGTGCAGCATGTAGATTGGGACGAGTAAACATGGCGATGGCAGACGAAGCAGATATGGAATTTGTTTCGAATATTAAAGAACTATTTATGAAACAAAATAAGAAGGTTATTTCAACTTTTATTATTAAAATTAATAAGTATATATTTAACAGCCATTTACCCTCCCACATTTAGCAATAGCTATTCGAGGTGGGGGGTTAAGATTTCATACAGTTAAGGAAAAAAAAGAAAGAAATCAGGCTCCATGGCAGAACTGAATGCCATGGAAGAATTACCAAAGCCGGCTGTATACGTGTCTACCGTGTGAGAATTAATTTAGCTCATATACAGAAGAAAAGAAACAAGAATTAATCAGTTTTAGATATTGTTTGCATAATCATGGTAAGATCACCATAGTCATCGCAGAAACTTAGAGCATCGAGGAGTAAACTTTTGCATTGTTTGGAAAAACAGGGTTTACTTAATTCTCGAATAGAGGTAGGTAAACTGTTCCAAATTTTTACACCCATTCTGGAAAATGACTTAGCTAATATATTTAATCTCGAAAATGGTTGATAAAGGTCATGACGAGCCGCAGACCTAGTATTGTACTTATGTGTATCAGCAATGGCAGTGAATAATGTTGTGATATTAACCGGAGATTTATTGTTCATAACGTCATGCATAATACAAGCCACATTATGAAAATAGAGAAAATTTATTGGAAGAATTTCAGATTTAGTAAAAAAAGGTATAGCGTGATCTCTGTAATCGGCAAAGTGCATCAAGCGGACAGCTCTTTTTTGGTGAACAAGCAGACGATTGAGATCAGACTTACAAGCTTGACCCCAAACAGTGATTCCATAACTCAGATAAGGATGCATTAAGCCATAGTAAATCTTTTCTAGAATATATTTTGGAATAAAATGTCGAATTCTGGAAAAAATCCCGATAATCCGACTGGTTTTAAGAGAGATATAATCTATATGAGCTTTCCAAGATAAACTAGAATCAATCATGAGACCAAGATACTTCACAGAGTTTTTCATTTCTAAGGGCAACATTCTCTTGGTTCCATGATCATATAACTTTAGCTGAGGAAAATAATCTATTCTTTTTTGATGCGGATGAAAAATAACAAAATTTGATTTGCTAACATTAAGCGATAGTTTGTTTGCTTCCAGCCAACGGCTAACTTTTTTTAATTCCGATTTTACGGTTTGTTCCAATATATGCATATTTTTGTCAGAATATAAAATACTTGTGTCATCAGCACACAAATAAAATTTGAATTTTGTCGACGACGAAGAGAGGTCATTGACATATAAAAGGAATAATAAGGGACCTAGAACAGATCCCTGAGGAACTCCATGAGAACAATTTTCATTCTTAGAAATACAATCTCCGATTGCCGTTGTCTGAAAACGATCGCTCAAATAGGAAG